>VSMD01105013.1:0-43723 GCA_008750895.1 Mirza zaza
CTCGCTCTTGCTCAGGCTGGTCTCGAACTCCTGAGCTCAAATGATCCGCCCACCTCGGCCTCCCAGAGAGTTAGGATTACAGGCTTGAGCCACCGCGCCCGGCCCAGTTCTAAATTCTGAAAAGGCTCACCTCTGAATGAGAGTGAAATCTGAGGATGTTACTCGTATCTAGACCCTTGTACCTAGCAGGGTAGCAGGTGGGGACTGAGAGCAGCTCTTGCATATTTTTCTGAATTGGATTCTTCCCCCAAGCATCAGAGCTGATAGAATCATGGTGCTGGGCTCACATGGGGCATTTAGCTTCTTCTAAGCCCCTTGGGATGATATCCCTGAGGTGTTTTGCTCAAGACAAACAGTAATTTTCATACCCTAATTGCGATGGGTAAATGGGGAATAGACAGGCAGCTCTGCTCTTTTTCCTTTCTTTTGTCTTCAGCTGTCTTCTTCCCACTTGTGATTTCCTATCTGTAACTAAGTTGGTTGTCACTCTTCTCAGCAAGTGAGTTGTTGGCTGTGTGCATCTTATGCATCCTGTGAGGTGGTAAGCATTTTGAGTTCCTTTCGTCTCTTCTCTAGTGCCTAGCAGAGGGAATACTTAGTATATCCAAGAGAATTGAGTTGGATTCCTTGACTAGGGGAGACTATGGCTCCAAAGAGATGCCAGTGGCTCCTACAAGTGGTGCAGAGGCCATGAATGAATGTCAGCAATGGAAAGACATTGGAGACCCAGTGAGTCAGCATTCCAGGCTCTTCATTGCAAACTAAAGACATAAACTCTTGGTCTTTGATATTGAAAAGAAACATACTGAAATGATATTGAGTTGAATGGCTTTCAGTACACTGGGAAGACTGGAGAAACAGATGCTGAAATGGACAGGAGCAAGGGAGGCAGCACAGCCATAGATACAGCCAAAATTAATATGTCCCTTCTTCCAATGCTTGGAGGTACCTCATAATATAGTACAGTTATTTTCACCCAAACCAAGAACACTCACCCCATCTTCAAGAGGAAACAACTCAATCTATGGATTAACTGTGTTCATGGCATGGATTCAGTAATATGTACTCATGGCAATGAGTGGTTTATAGGTACCATAGAGTTCTACTCAGCCATAAAAAGGAATGAAATATGTTGTTTTCAGCAACTTGGATGGAACTGGAGACCATTATGCTAAGTGAAGTATCTTAGGAATGGAAAAGCAGATAGCACATGTTCTCACCTACATGGGAGCTAAACAAAGGACATATACGGCCACAAAGAGCAGTAATGGACATTGGAAACTAAGAAGAGGAGAGGCTTACAGGGGGTGAAGGATTAAAATATACCTGTTGAAAATAATGTACACTATTCTGGTGATGGGTACACTAAAAGTACTGACTTCAGCATAATATAATTTACCTGTGTAACAAAAAACACTTGTACCCCCCTACATTTTTAAAAAGACTGTTAACAAAACTTGTCACAATCCTCATTCCTCTAGCTGGCTGTGAGGTTCTGATGGATATTTTCCATCTCCTCCTTCACCACTCATTTTAGAGTCTCTCACACTTAGCTCACACTTTGGCAGGTCTGGGTTGTCTGTCTTTGGGATCCAGGGTTTTTTCCCTGAGGGGTTAGGATGCTTAGTTGCCCTGACTGTGTTGCATTGTGGTTGTGGCAACTGCTCATCACAGTCTTTACATCATAGTTCAGAATCACTCTGGTTCAAAGTTTGGGAATAGGAAGCCCCGATTGTAGAAATTGGTCACTGGGTGTGAGGGGCCACTCCCACTATCACACGTTGGCTCTTGAATCTGTGTATTTTATTTTACTGTACATTGCCCAGGAGGAAAGTGCCCCAACCAACAAGATGTTGTCTCCCAGCTGGCACCTTAGCTAGTGCACATTAGATTGGTCCATCATTCTATTTAGCAAAGGGCATGTGTATGAGGGCAGTGAATTCTATGGTCATTAGTCCATTGTTGCACTTTTTCTTAATAGCTTAAAATGAGTCCCTTGGTTCCAGGAAATTTGGGTGAGAGGTCAGCTTGATGTTGGGTAAGGTATTCTGCATGTGTTGGCCTGTGCTTGTAGAGGCCTGAAGATAGGGATGAAAAAATCCATATCTAGCTGTGCTGGGTTGGTTATACCAACTTGGCTGAAGTTGGAAACTGCTGCCCTCAGCATCCTCTTCTTTGTGTGGTTCCAGGAAGAGTTAGCCAGAAGAAAAACTTATGTAAAGTTTGGAAGGTAGAAGTTCAGCAGAAGCCATTATTCTTAAGAGGTCACATTTTGGAGCATAACACTGAGAAAGGTGAGACAAAGAGGCCCAGAAGGTTCAGATTGTTCTTGCTTTCGTGTGCTCTGCCTCCAGCACATCTTCCTGGCCTTGTTGAGCAATAATAGCACGTACCAAGATTTGATAGGAGCAGGAGGAGCAGAATATCCCAGGCACAGGCAGAATGGGTTACATTGTCCTAGAAATTTAAAACAATAATAAAACTGACTAAAAGCCAGTCTGCCTTTTATTATCACTATGCTCCTGCAATGCTAGTATACCAGTGATATGTGAATACTCTTGCCTATCAGAGTAGATTATGCTTACTGCTCACTGCACTTGCAACCCTCCTTGCCTCCTTCTGTGTGCTGCTGAGGATAACTTTCCACAGGAGTACTGTAGGTCTACCTGATTTTTTATTGCTGCATAATAGCAATTACTTTAATTATTCTCCTATTAAAGGACTATCAGTTTGCTTCTAAATTTCCCATTGACAGATAATGGAGAATTTAAATGGTCCTACATATCTTTATGGACTTCTGCAAATATTTCTGTGGAATAGGTACTTAAAAGTAATATTGTTGGGTCAAAAGGTCATGAACAGTTAAATTTTCAATAGCTATTTCCAAACTGCTCTCCAAAAACATTGTACTAAATTTACAATTCCAATAATTGTGAGCCTCTGGTTCCCTATGTTTTTATCTATTCAAGACATAAACAATCAGTTTAACTTTTCCAGTCCGATGAGCTAAAAATGATCACATTTATAAAATATTCTAATTTATTTAATTATTGGTGGGCTTATGAGTATATATTTTAATGTTTATGGTTCATTCCTATTTTATTTTCTGTGGATTACCTGTTCTTATCCTTTGACTATTTTATTCTATAAAATATATAGGCTAGCTTTTATATGGATTTGTAAATAATTTTTTATTATGGACATGAATCCTTTCTTGCTTATGTATAGATGATACATATATTTTTCTCTTCTTTTTATTATTTAGGTGTTTTTAAAAATTATGTCTTTCCCACAATTATTCTGATGTAGTCAGAGATCATAATCCTTTTATTTGTGGCCCTTAGGTAGGTATCATTCATAAAATGATCACTATCATCTCAAGATGATAATAGCTCTGTCTTTGATTTCTTCTAGAAATTTTATGGCTATGCATTTATATTATGATCATAAATACACTTGGAATTCAATGTCATTTATTGAATAATTCATACTTTTTCCACTGGTAGAACCTGCTATTTTTATCAAACACTAAATTTTCATATATAGATCTATTTGTAGACATTCTCTTTTGTTCTAAAAATTTTTCAATTTTTCAGTTCTGGCCCCTGTACCTTACAGCTTATAATAAACTTTATTGTGATATTGTCAACCTATCCTACCCATGTTTGTCCTGTTTAAAAATTTATTTGGCCATTGTTGCTCAATTCATCTTCTAAACAAACTTTAGAATCGCCTTCACAAAATTAAAACAAAATCTTCTTAAGATTTAGATTGGAATAGAATTGGATCTATACAGAAATTTGATAAAGTCATTTAGAATTTTGAATTTCCCCCCATAGATGTAATGTCTATCACTTTATTTGTTCAAGTCTTCTTATGTTGTGTGTTTTAATGACATTTCATAGTTTTCTTTCTATTTTTAACATATATATCATTAAGCTATCCTTGAGTATTTTATGATGTTTCTTGCTAAAGTAAATTTGTTTGCAGATTATAGGGAAACTAATTTGTTTATTATTATCATGTTGCCCTACTAAGTTCTTTTATTAGTTTAATAGTTCAAATTTGATTTTTCAAATTTTTGCTATGAGAAAAACAATAAAATAGGTGAAATGATAACTTCAATCTTAATTTCAATATTTCTATTTCATATTTATTTTTATTTTATTTTGTTGGCTAGTATCTCCAGCTAAAGGCTATTTTAGGGAGGGATAATATGCATATCTGTTTGATTTTGAGTTCTATTTATAAAAAGACATTTGATTTTATTTAAAGTATATATTGAATTTCATCAAATGTCCTTATAATAGCTATTGAGATTATTAGATTTTTCCTATTTATTAATATATACTTACTTACATTAATTGGCTTTATAATGTTACACCAGCCTGTTCTTCAAACATCTAATTTGGTCATAGTGTATTATTAATTTGCTACACTGTCAAATTTAGATAAATAATATTTATGTAAGATGTTTGCATCTATATTAATAAGTTAGACTAACTATTAATCTTCTTTTTGGTAATAATGTTCTTGCCTGGTTGTTATTGTGGATATGTTAGAGTTAATCATAATGATTATACTGTTTTACCAATATGAAATAGTCTTCTTAATGCTATTTAATATTGTTACTATGAATTCCACTAATGTATTGTCAGGCATAGTTTTTAAAAACATTAATACTTCTTTGAATCTATGACTGTCCATCCATTTACTTTAAGTACTTTAAGTGTGTATCCTGTTATGAACGTATATCTGGATTTTAACACATCATCTCAGCATTTCTGTCTTTTGACAAATGAATTTAAGCAATAACATATATAGGGTCACTGACATATTGGGTTTATGTTTCCTATTTACTAAATTTGAAAAATATTTCATATTTCTAAACTCTTGACTATTGCTAGATCAATTTTCTTTTACCCCTTTTATTAGTTTGAAAGGTATCTATGCCATTTATGTTCTACTACTGGAGTTAAAGAAACATATATAAACCAATAATTATTATTAAATTTATGAATTAATTAGTTACAAAAATAAATTATTGAATGAATTGAGTTATCTAATTACAATGGATGTCATCAGATATGAAGCATGGTAGGGAGAATGTTACAGAAATTCAGGGCAGAGAGATATCTGTGTTTTGGGGTAATAAATAAATGTTTCATGGAGGTAGTGAACTAGAGCCATGCATGCTTTTAAAATAGGTAAGTTTTATATAGGTGGGGAGACACAGAGAGGAAGTTTTAAGCAGGTGATGGTATGACTAAAGGCCAGCACTGGACAGATCATCCAGCTAGAAAATCAACAAAGAAACATTGGACTTAACCTGTACTATAGACCAAATGGACCCAATAGATATTTATACAACATTTCATCCAACAGCTACAGAACTGACATTCTCCTCAGCTCATGGATCATTCTCAAGGATAGTCCACATGTTAGGCCACAAAACAAGTCTCAAAAAATTTGAAATCATACCAAGTATTTTTTTCTGACCACAATGGAATAAAACTAGAAATCAATAATAAGAGGAACATTTGAAAATATATGAACACATGAAAATTAAACAATATGTTCCTGAATGACCAGTGGGTCAATGAAGACATTAAGAAAGAATTTGAAAAATGTCTTGAAACAAATGAAAATGAAAACACAACATATCAAAACCTATGGGATACAGTAAAAGCAATATGAAGAGGAAAATTTATAGCAATAAGTGCCTACCTCAAACAAATAGAAAAGCTTCAAATAAACAACCTAATGATGTATCTCAAAGAACTATTAATAGAAGAACAAGAGGAAACCAAACCCAAAATTAGTAGAAGAAAAGAAATAATAAAGATCAGAATAGAAAGAAGTAAAATTGTAGCCAAAAAAATTTACAAAAGATCAATGAAAGAAAAAGTTGAAAATATCAACAAAATAGACACGTTTAGCCAGATGAATTAAGCAAAAACTAGAGAAGACCCAAATAAATAAAATCAGAGATGAAAAAGGAGACATTATAACTGATAATGAAGAAATCCAAAGGATCATTAGAGACTACCATGAACAATTATGTGCCGACAAATCAGAAAACCTAGAAGAAAGGGATAAGTTCCTAGACACATGCAACCTACAAAGATTGAACCAGAAAGAAATCCAAAACTTGAATAAACCAATGACAAGTAATGAGATAGAAGCAGTAATAAAAAAGGTCTCCCATCAAAGAAAATCCTAGCACTTGATGGCTTCACTGCTGAATTCTACCAAGCATTCAAAGAACTAATACAAATCCTACTTAAACTATTCCAAAAAATTGAGGGGAAAGGGATACTCCCAAACTCATTCTGTAAGGCCTGTATCACCCTGATACCCAAACTACACAAAGACAGAGTATAAAAAGAAAATTATATCTCTGATGAACGCAGACACAAAAGTCCTCAACAAAATGCTAGTGAACTGAATTCAACAAGTTAAAAATATTATTCATCAGAAGCAAGTGGAATTCATTCTAGGGATGCAAGGATGGTACAACCTATGCAAATCAATCAATATGATACATCATATCAACAGAATGAAGGATAAAAAACGTATTATTTCAATTGATGCTGAAAAAGCATTTGATAAAATTCAACATTTCTTCATGATAAAAACTCTCAAAAAACTGATTGTAGAAGGAACTTACCTCAACACAATAAAAGCCATATAGGACAGAACCACAGCTAGTATCATACTGAATGCCTTTCTTCTGAGATTTGGAATAAGACAAAGATGCCTCCTTTCAACACTGTTATTCAACAGATTACTGGAAGTTCTAGCTAGAACAATAAGACAAGAGAAAGAAATAAAGGGAATCCAAATTGAAAAAGAAGGAGTCAAATTATCCTTATTTGTAGACAATATGATCTTATATCTAGAGAAACCTATAGACTCCACCCAAAAATTATTAGAACTGATAAACGAATTTAGTAAATTCATAGGGTACAAAATCAACACACAAAAATCAGTAGTATTTCTATATGTCAACAGTAAACAATCTGAAAAAGAAACCAAGAAAGTAATCCCATTTGCAATAGTTATAAATAAAATAAAATAAAATACCTACGAATACACTTAACCAAAGAAGTGAAAGATCTGTATAATAAAAATTACAAAACATTGATGAAAGAAGTTGAAGAGGACACAAAAATGTGGGAAGATATTCCATGCTCATGGATTGGAATGTTGGGAAATAGACTAAGAGATGTGAAAAGTTTCAGGGGTTTTGCATGTCTTTGCCTTAAAGGAATCTATGGACATGTTAGTTCACAAAATAGAAGCTGCTTCTAACAAGAGGGGCATTGTCAGAGGACATTTGCAAAGCAGCATTTCTTCTTTTGCTGCCTTGAGTTTTTTTGCAAAGCAGAAGTTTGGTTTGGGCCCTTGGTGGAGAAGCTGATTAAAATGCCCACCCAGCAGATAACATGCAGCTGGAGCTATCCTAGACTTCAAGGTTATTCCTGCTTCACTTCTGACTACATGTCTCTGTGTTTAGAAGAAGTAGATTAGAGTAGTACACAGACTCAGTGTTCTCATTTTATACATTGTATGCTCAGCTAGGTCTGTTTCTAACTTAGAGCTTAACATGCTTATCTTTGAAAAATTGTGTAACCGTCTATTCTTGTAGACAGAATTAGGTAAGGTTCCCCTGAAAACCTCAAAAAAATGAACTGTATACGTAATTCTCTAACAAAAGACAATTATTTGCTGTACCAACAAATACTAATGTGGGACTTCATTCGGGGTCTCGGTCTGTGGGAAGCTGAGAACCCCTGACTCCCCCATCTTTTAAACTGCTCTTTGTCTCTGTCTCAATCATTTTCTCCATCTATAATATATCATTTCTTTATTTCTTATTTTCACATCCCTTGTGATGATCCTGCCTTGGGATCTGTTTGTACTGGGAGAGTGGCTAACTCCCAGCATTGGAAGAATCACTATTGTTAAAATGTTCATACTACCCAGAGTAATCTACAGATTCAATGCAATCCCTACCAAAATATCAATGACATTCTTCACAGAAATAAAAAAAAATCCTAAAATTTATATGGAATCACAAAAGACCCAGAATAATCAAAGCCATCCTGAGCAAAAACAACAAAACTGGAGGAATCACATTATCTGACTTCAAATTCTACTACAGAGCTGTAGTAACCAAAACAGCATGGACTGGCATAAAAAGAGATACATAGACCAATGGAACAGAGCGGAGAACCCAGAAAGAAATCTATACATGTATAGTAAACTTATCTTTGACAAAGTTGCCAGACTGTCCTGGGGAAAAGGACAGTCTTTTCAATAAATGGTGCTGGGAAAACTGGATATCCATATGAAAAATGAATTACTAGGCATTTATCTCTCACCATATACAAAAATCAAATCAAAATGAATTAAAGACTTACATCTAAGACCTGAAACTATAAAATTATTTAAAAAATTGGGGAAATGCTTCAGGAAATTGGTCTGAGCAAAGACTTCTTGAATAATACCCCCAAAGCACAGGCAACCAAACTGAAATTGAACAAATGGGATTACATCAAGCTAAAAAACTTCTACATAGTCAAGGAAACAATCAACAAGGTAAAGAAACAACCCACAGTATGGGAGAAGATATTTGCAAACTACCCATTTGACAAGGGATTAATAACTGGAATATATAAGGAGCTCCAAAAACTTGATAGGAGAAAAATCAAATAATCTAAATTAAAAATGGGCAAAGGATATGAATAGACATTTCTCAAAAGAAGACATACAAATGCCCAAAAGGTATATGAAAAAATGCTCAACATCATTAGTCATTAGGGAAATGCAAATTAAAACTATGAGATATCATCTCACCTCAGTTAAAATGACTTTTATCAAAAAGATAAGCAATAATAAATGCTGTCGAGGATGTAGAGAAAGGGGAACCCTCTGTACACTGTTGATAGGTATGTAAATTAGAGCAACCACTACAGAAAGAAGTACAGAACTTCCTAAAAAAAACTGAAAATAGAACTACCATACGAACCATAAATCCCATGCTGAGTATATATCCAAAGGATGGGAATTCAGTATATTGAAAAGATATCTGTACTCTCATGTTTGTTGCAGCACTATGCACAATAGCCAAGGGAATCAACCTAAGTGTCCACCAATGGATGAGTGGATAAAGAAAATGTGGGGCATATACACAACAGAATACTATTCAGCCACAAAAAAGCATGAAATCCTGCCATTTGAAACAACATGGATGGGCCGGGTGTGGTGGCTCATGCCTGTAATTCTAGCACTCTGGGAGGCCAAGGAGGGTGGATTTCTCGAGGTCAGGAGTTTGAAACCAGCCTGAGCAAGAGCGAGACGCCATCTCTACTATAAATAGAAAGAAATTAATTGGCTAACTAATATATATAGAAAAAATTAGCCGGGCATGGTGGCGCATGCCTGTAGTCCCAGCTACTCAGGAGGCTGAGGCAGGAGGATTGCTTGAGCCCAGGAGTTTGAGGTTGCTGTGAGCTAGGCTGAAGCCACGGCACTCACTGTAGCCTGGGCAACAAAGTGAGACTCTGTCTCAAAGAAAAAAAAGAAAAGAAAAGAAACAATATGGATGGATGTTTAGAACATTATGTTAAGTGAAATAAGCCAAGCACAGAAGGACAGACCTCGCATATTCTCACTTATATATGGGAGCTAAATATTAAAAAAAAATTATCTCACAGAGACAGAGAGTAGAATGATGGCTACCAGAGGCTGGGAAGGGTAGTGGGAGGGGGTGATAAAGTGGGGATGGTTAATGAGTTCAAAAATATGGTTACATAGATAGAATGAACAATATTTGATAGCACAACAAAGTGACTATAATCAACAATAAGTTAGAGTATACTTTAAAATAACTAAAAGAGTGAAATTGGAATGTTCCTTGTACAAAGAAGGGTTAAATGCCTAAAGTGATATATACCCCAATTAACCTGATTTGATTAATTCACATCGAATGCCTGTATCAAAACATCACATGTACCCATAATAATAAATAATAATTAAAAATAAATGAATAAAAGAAGACAAAAAGAAGAAAGAAGAGCTCATTCTAGTCACTTAGAATATGTACAGGAAGGTAACTAGGAGAGCCCAGTGATTCACATGGAAAGGATTAATCAAGCCTTTAGGGCCTTCTTTCCAACAGAGTAACATTTTGCCCTTTTCTTTTTGAGTTAAGTTAATTTTCTGTATGATTTGTGATATTAAATAAAAAATGAAAGGAAGGATGGAAAAACACTTAACAAACTTCCATTTTGTTGGCATTCCAGACCATGCTTAGCAGAGTGTGTACAATTAATTGATTCATTATGTGCTGGCTTGGCTAGGATAGGTTGATAAGGAACCTACTAAACAGAGAGTTTTATTCTTCTCCTTCAGCATTTAAAGTACCCCCCACCCCCCTGACCTCCATCTGTGGATTTGATTTCCATAGTTTCAGTTACCTACAAGCAACAGCAGTCCAAAAATATTAAATGGAAAATTCCAGAAATAAACAATTCATAAGTATTAAATTACGTGCAGTTCTGAACATGATGAAATCTCTTGCCATTCCACTCTGTCCTGCCTGGGACATCAATCATCCCTTTGTATAGTGTATCCATGCTGTATACGTTGCTCGCCAGTTAGTATCATCATCATCTGCTCCTGACATCCAACCATCAGCATCACCATGGCTCAATGATCCAGGATCACCTGAAGCATATGATTCTCCTTCTCCCATAGCACTGAAGGTCAATAGTAGCCAAACATTACGTCACAATGCCTACGTCATTCATCTCATCTCATCTCATCACATAGGCATTTTATTATCTTTCATCATCAAAAGAAGAGTGAGTACTGTACAATAGAATACTTGGAGAGAGGGAGAGAGAGAGAAAAAAGAGAGCCCACATTCAAAATAATTTTTATTACAGCACATTGTTAGTTACAGTATATTGTTCTATTGTATTATTAAGTATTCTTGTTAATTTCTTACTGTGCCTAATTTATAAATTAAATTTTATTGTAAGTAAGTATGTGTATGTGTAGGGAAAAAACATAGTATACATAGGGTTTGGCACTTTCCATGGTTTCAGCCATCCACTGAGGGTCTTGAAACATATTGCCCTTGGATAAGATGGGACTATTGTACTTAGAAGTAAAGGCATTTCTGATGTATCGTTAAATCCATGCCTGTTCCCAGAGTAAGTGTTACACTTTATTGTTCTTCTCCTTATCCCATAAAACCAGCTTAAAAATTACAAGCATCAAAAGCAGTTTTAAAGGGAAAGAAGAGTAACCAAAAAATAAAAAAGTTCTAATCTAGGTAATATGAAAAGTGGATCTAATTTTTTCATATTTTTGTGATCATGGGAGGATTATGTGCCAAATATATCTACATGAACCTCAGATTTCTTTGAGAAATTATTGTTTTTCTGCTAGTAAGAGAAACATAGTTTTATTTTGGAAAACATGGAAAATACATAAATAAATAAAGAAGAAAATTAAAAAATATTCGTAAGTGTACAAATTACAGATAACAAATGTTAATTTTTTGGTGTATTTCTCTTGATCATTATGCATGTATATTTTCAGAAAATTGGGCTCCTATAGTAAATACAGGTTTGAATCTTGATTTTATCACTTATAGGTATAATAATAAACATTGCCCTTTATTATTAAACATTATGATTTTAAATCTGTTATATTTCTGTAGCCAATATTCTTGCAAATTAGATTTTAATCACTTTTCATTTTATTAATGTAAGAAAAAGCCTTATATTTTCAGTTTTGACTCCATTTTCTGAGGTTATGTTTTTAGAATAAGAATTATGAAATTAAATAAGAGAACATTTTCAAGGCTTTTGGTAAACTTAAGCCATATGGCATCCAAGAATGTTATGTCAATTTCTTAGGTAATTTTTTTTTTTAATACCCACTGGCAGATACTTGCGCTTTCTTCCTGTAGTTGCTAATTAAAATCAGCTTATGGGCTGGAACCAGACTCATGATGGGTTGCACCCTCCCCTAGCTGTTCTGGAAGAGGTAATTCCTGGTAAGAACTGTCCCTGGAATCCTCTGCACCTCTGTTCCTCAGGCTGCGCATGAGAAGGTTGAGCAGCGTGGTGTCCGCAGTGAACACTAAAGAGGGAAGTGGATTCTACTTGAGGGTTTATCTGGAGTGGGACACAGGTACCTGAAGATGAACAGCCGACGGGCAGCAGGACTGTGCTGAGGTGGGAGGCACGTTAGCGCCCCCTGCTGAGTAGATCTGTGAACAGCAGCCATTGTGAAGGCCTAGCAGGTGGTTGAGGCGGGTGGAACAGCAAAGACTAGGGGCAGAGAGCGCTCACGCAGGCACTGCTGCCACCAAGACGACATGTAGTTCTCCATACCCTAGCACAGCAGGCACATAGTAGGTATTTAGTCAATGAGTGAAAATTCCTGTCCCCTCGCTGGCATGAATGAAAGAAAATGAAGGCAACCAGTGGTATGTATGGAGTGAAGGTAATTGATACATTAAATAAACTATGGTTTGCCATATAATATTGATGTCCAAAACAATAATAAAATATATTTCTTGGAGTTAAATGTATTTCTTGATGACTATTCCTTACTTAAGGCACGTTTTGCAGAATAAACTAATATTCTAATAAACTAATATAATAATATATAATAATATAATGTAATATAATAACATAATAAACTAATATAATAAACTGCTTGTTCAGGAGGCAGCATGTGTAAAGCCATCAGCCTTTGTTCACGGCATGTCTGAAGTTCCTGAAGGAGCTATCGGCATCGGTGAGCTGCGACTCCTTAAACTGAGGCTAGAAAGACTAGAGCTCCTGCATTGAAAGTTTTGTCCAAATTTTCAAACCTTATTGAAAGCACTTCAGGAAAATGAGTGCAGACTGTGGACATGGGGCAAATATGGCAAAAAAAAAAAAAAAAAAAAAAAAAGGAAATATCAGGTGCAAAGTGTGGGAAAGTAAACAACTGTCATTGTCAAAGAGTTCCTTGACGTAGCAGACAGACACCCCGAGTTCCCCTCAGCCTTCAACTGACGTCAGAGGCTGCTTTACGGACGATGGCATTCCTCAGAGCACCCTTGACGTCCTTGTTCCTAAGCGTGTAAATCACAGGGTTGAGTAAGGGGGTGACGAACGTGTAGACCAGCGCGATCTGGCGGTCCTCGTCCTCCGAGGTGCTGGAGCGCGGGCGCAGGTAGACCAGACTGCAGCAGCCGTACTGCAGCAGGACCACGGTGAGGTGGGACGAGCAGGTGGAGAAGGCCCGGCGGCGGCCCTCGGCAGAGCGCATGCGCAGGATGGTGGCGGTGATGAACGCGTAGGAGACGCAGATGAGCAGGAAGGGGACGGTCAGCACGAGGATGCTCACAACATAGAGGACAGCCTGGTGCACGCGGATGTCCGCACAGGCCAGGCGCAGGACCGGGGGCACGTCGCAGAGGAAGTGGTTGATTTCCCGGCGGCGCCCGCAGAAGGGCAGGGTGAAGATGAGGGCGGTGAGCGGCAGGGAGAGCAGCAGGGCCAGGCCCAGGGCGCCGGCCACCGCCTGCGCGCACAGCCTCGGGGTCATGATGAGCGTGTAGTGCAGCGGGTGGCAGATGGCCGCGTAGCGATCGTATGCCATGACCGCCAGGAGGAAGCAGTCCGTGCTGCCGAGGGTGACGAAGAAGAACATCTGGGCCCCACATCCAGCCAGCGGAATGGGCTTCCGGGCCCCCAGCATGTTGGAGAGCATCAGGGGCACCACGACGGTGGTGTAGCAGATCTCCAGGAAGGACAGGTTGGACAGGAAGAAGTACATCGGGGTGCGGAGGGAGCTGTGTGTGCACGCCACCCAGATGATGGCCGTGTTGCCGCAGAGGATCATCACGTAGAGGAGGAGGAAGAGGAGGAAGAGCAGGGCCCGGAATTCCGGGACGGTGGTGAACACGCGGAACACGAACTCAGTGGGGCCGGACTGGTTGAGGACAGGTTTCCAAGCAAACATGCCTTCTGCGAAGTGAGCACAGGAGGCCCTGAGCCCTCGTTGGCTGAGTTGCTTTATTGCTTGCATAAAAACACGGACTTTAAATTTGGTTTGGAATCACCTATCTAGTATTGAGTTTCCAGTCACAATGCTTGGGAATGAATTTGCGATAGAAGGTTTGGTATAATTTTCCTTGGAAATCTTCATGCATGGGATAGATGTCATCTGTAGAAGTTCCTGGGGATAAGGCATATAGTTGTTCCATGTGAATTTTTTTTAATTTTACTCTGGAATTTTTAATCCAATTGATGAGAGCTAATACTTTGCTTGTATTTATTTTTTAAATGTTTTAATTTCAGCATATTATGGGAGTGGAAATACTTAGGTTATGTATAAAAATAAAGAATTGTATGGTTGTACACACTTTAAATGGATGTATTGTTTACTTTTTTGGTAAAGATTATCGTTGAAATATATGTACAGAGAAACTCACAAATCTTAAGTGTACAGCTTGACTTATAATTTTTTACATAGTAAATATGCTAGTATAACTACTAGATTAACAACTAGAACAATTCCAGTAACCTATAGCATCCTACATGTCTCCTCTCAGTCTTTATCCCATCCCTCACAAAAGTAATCATATTTTTAAAAATTTTATCATTGCAGATTAGTTTAACTATGTTTCAACCTCTATATGAAATGATAATGATTCGGCGATCCTCTGTGCCTTATTGTAACTGGATTCAGTATCATGTTTGCAAAGATTATTCTTGCTTTTCTTTGTAGCAATACTCTATTTTTTCCATTGCTTTATAGTATCCCATTTTATGGCTACACTGTAAGTTATTCATGAGTTGTTCACTTTTAAATTCAGTTGTTTTGACTCCGTATAAAACTAGGCAAACATCTTTCATTCCAATTCTTTCTGATACTTAAACTTCATATATTTCCTTTCATTCAAATATTTTCTCTAAATTTTTAACCAGGAACCTAAACTTTTGGACTCAGATTCAAAGGGAAGTGAATAGAATAAGGTTAAAACTAGAGTTTCCTAAGAAAAGACAATAAGAAAACTAAAAATGCAATAGCAGATTGCATTAGAATAAACAGGAGAATAAAAAGAGTTTTGTAAGCATCTAGAAAAGGAAAAATACTTATAAATTAAGCACTTTCAGGTTGAACTACAACTTTATTTTTAATATAAAAATTCAAGAAACAATAGAATAATATCTATAGAGTCTTAAGAGAAACAAATTGTTGTGAAAGAATTCTATACCCAGATCTTAGTGATTTATGTTAAAAAGCAACAGAAAGACTTTCTCAGATTTATAAGGGCTTAGGAAATATATATGATTCTAAATATAATTAAAAATGTCCCTTAACAAAGATTCTGGGTTTCTGAGTGTTTAATCAGAATATATAATTTAAGACTGGGAAAGTTGTAGTGTAAAATAATGTGCTTTGAAAAATCAAATAGTAAGATATGAATTTAACATTAAATGATTAGTACAAATACTGTTGAGAGAAAAAAAGAATTTCCAAGAATAATTCTTGAAAAAATGTATACTACAAAATGCAAAAATTAAAGATGCACATTTTATAGTTTATATAGTTGGGAGACTGATAGTGATAGGAGAAATAAAAGTGTATTAATTTCCTCAACCTATATAAGGAAGGATTCAAGAGATACTTCATTTAAATGTGACTAATTAGAGAAATATCCATCCAAACATACATGTATGAATAATAACCATCAATAGAACAAAAACTATCTTATCCATTCCAAATTATCAGAAGATTTTAAAAAAGTAACTATAGTACAGAGAACAAAAGGCCAAAACAAAAGAAAATGTGAGCAAAAATACAAGATAAAATAGCTAAACTAAGCTGAGAAAAATAAATATTTTATTTATGAAGATTTAAATGGAGTTTGTGTTCTATTAGAGACAGAGTCTCACACCCAACGTAAGGAAAAAAAAAATCCAACCAAATATAAATATAGTGACATAGAAAGGCTAACATCACTTTTGTTTAGGATTGTGTTTTGTGATCCAACCAATGCAATAAGGCAAAAAAAGATGCAGAAGATGCAATTGTTTAACTGAAAACACAACAGAATCAATTGAAAAAAAGGAGGACCAATAACATATTCATTGTGGCAGTTCGTTCCAAACGAAATGTAGGAGAGGGTCTCTTAACTAATCTTCACTTAACTGATGTGTCAGATTAACAAGTGTCCCTCATTCCCTCTGTACAGCATACAGCATGATGCTGTGACACACTGGGCACAAGAGACCTGAGCTCACTCTGCAGTATCTCTGAGCATTCTCACGCCCACAAGGGGGTTTGCATGCCCATAAGTCCATTGGATTTTCCTTAAATCTGCTTATTTCATGTGTATTCATTTTTGTAATTAAGTAATTGTGTTGAACATTACAAAATCACATAAGGTGTTATGGTGAATATGAAGGTATTTAATGAAAATTAATAATTGAATGCTTGAGAAATACTTGATAATTACAAATTGCTAAACATTGCTGTGGAATAAGGTATGAGCCAGGCCACTGTGAGAGGCTAGGAGGAACTGTCATAAAATTTTGAATAATTTTCTATTCATTTTTGACATGAGTCTAATTTTCATACCATATTTAAAAAGATAAAACTGTAATTAATACATGATGTATGCAAGAAAGGCTTTGACTTTGGGTAACTCAAACTCAAAGCTCTTGGCTTTATATCCAAAGGCTGATGAATAAAAGTCCATCTGTATGATTGAAGTTAAAGTAAAATGAATTTTTTACATACATACATACACACTAAGTAGCATGTAGTTTATGCTTGGGATCACAGGGCATTCTTTCTTTTCTTTTTTAAAAAATCAATGATACTAGTTAGAAAATGCCCTTCTTCCCCAAACAACCAAAATGAATGAATAAATAAATGATAAAACACCAGTGAATAAACTAATAAATACAAGTAGGACTATCAGAAGAAAACTACAAAGCTTTACCCCTATGTGCCTGGGTGGAAAAAATCAATATTTGGGTGTTGACTCTGAAATAATATATGAATTCCATGCAATTCCTATCAAAATCCCTAGGAGAGCAAACAAATGAAAAGACAAAAGAATGTTTAAAAAAAAGTGCCACAGTGAAGTGAAACTGGCATTTGTAAATCAAAATGGCATTTGTAGAGCAGTAGAGACCTAGCACGATAGAACAGAATCACTAATAATACTGAGTTCTATTGTGCCTGTTGCATCAGACATTATTCTATATACTTTACATTTATTAAGTCATTTCATACCAGACCTCCATAAAGGGGCTCTTATAACTGTTTTACAGATGAGGAAATTGAAGCACAGAGAGGTTAAGTAACTTGCCCAAGTAACTTATACAGCTAGTAAGTGTTGGAATGGAAATTTAAACATAGGCAGGCTAGTTCCAGAGTCCCTTGCCTTAATCACTTTATTATATCGTATCTATCTACCATGTACATCAGTTTAATTATCTGTAAAATGGAACTGAAAATACACTTTCCACCCTTCTCAAGTTGTTGTGAGACTTGAACAAGTTATTCTGTAAAATTCTTTAGAACAGTCCTGGCACAGAGTACATGCTCAAAGTACAGTATATTAACTATTTTCACTATTTCAAATCAAGTAGAAAGGATCAATTTCCTAAGAGGACATTAGGACAATGGGCTAATCATTTTTGAAGTTAATTCCCCAATGCATGTAAATCAAAATTTATTTCTGATGGACTTAAGATTCAAACATTTTAAAAAGTGATAGAAAATTAGAAAATAGAGTAGATGAATATTTTTTCAGATCTCAGGGTAGATAAACATTTACAACCATATGAGCAAAGGGCAGAGTACATAATATTGATATTTCAACATAATAACAATTTAGAAAGTTTTGTGGGTTAAAAACAAAATAAGCAAATTATGTATATGAATTTGCTTATGAATTTTTCAGCAAATGAATTTTTACAGTTCAGCAAAAATAAACCTATCATTAGAAAAATAAATCATGGCAATTTAAAAAAGAAATATGCAAAAGTAAAAAATATAAAAATCTATTTTATTAGTATTCAAATAAATATAAAATTAAATAAAATGAGATATAATTTTCTATTTATTAACTGACAGTAATGGGAAAAAATAATTTCTGGTGTTAAGATTGCAAAGAGAGATATAGTCCCAAATATGCTAGTGGAAGTATAAACTGCTATAAAAATTTGTAGAGTGCAATTTGGTAATATAATGAAAGACTTGCAGAAATCCATATACTTTGATTCAGCAATATTGGTTTTAAAATTTATTCTTATAAATTAACCATGTGCATAAAATTGTTGACAGGAATCTTCATCACAGTTTTCAATATAATGGTAAAAAATTATATCAAAGTAAGTATCAATAATAGGAGAATGTTTAAATTAATTGTGGTTTATTCTTTTGATGGAACTGTGAGCAATTGTTTAAAATTACATTGTGCAAAAATATTGAATAAGATTGAGAAGACTCATAAAAAGCAGATTATAAAGCAGCATTATACCATGCTTTAATTGAAAAAATTATATCTACTTATAAAAAGTAGACCATATCTCAAAATATTAAGAGTGAATATTACTAGGTGATTAGAATTGGTGGATCTTTTTGCTTATGGTTTATGCTTTTCTGTACTTACTGTATAGAACATAATTTCTTTTCTGTACACACATAATTTTGTAATCATATAATGAATTAAAAGTCTTCCTTTATTCTTTGGTATTTCAATCAGTATTGGGAAGGAAGGACAGTAGTGCGTCAATCACATAGATTTTGTAGTTAGATCTGCATTTGAAAACTACTCTTCTCACTTGTTAATTTAATTTTCACAATGAACATATTACTTGGTGAGTCTCAGTTCCCTGATGTATAATTAAAGATGTGAATATGGACCCTTATAGAAAATTTATGATGATTAAAAGTTTCAAATATACAATGAATGTACCTGCTTTTCTGTCTCTTTTCTTGTAATGATGTGTTTTCATTAGGTATTTACTCTTCAATTCTTATCTTTTTCAAATGGAGAGTGAAGTTCCTCTAGAGCTGTATCCTCCCAGGCCTTGCAGTTGCTCTGCTAAACCTTAAATAATACGGTGAAGAGTAAAAGAGAAAAGGAAGAAGAAGAAAAATGGAAGAGAGATTTCAGTACAATAGTTGTAATTATTTACAGTCAAAATCAAATGAGATAGACTTTGACTCAGGAAACAATGTAAAAATGATTCTATCTTATTAGACATGAACATGAAATGATCAATATTGCACCAAATGGGAACAGCCAAGATTTGGTGAAATGTACCTATTCTGTTGATAAAGCAAGGCATGTAGTGTTAGGAGTCTGATGTCTGTCACAACATCACATTAATGTAATTGGAGGGAAAAACTAGTAGACATATGCAAGGTGAACCTGTAACCTATTAAAAACCAAACACATCAACATTTATATTTACAAATTAATAGTTTCCTTTCCAGTGGTTTCTTTCAAAGGCTTCTGATTTGCCCTAATGATTTCACCTCATTCAAACCACTTCTGGAGCTCCTCTGGGAATTATTTTCAAAGACCCTGCATATTTTCTTGAATATCATCAGTTGTGACCTATACTCACATTTGAATGACACAATTACGTTTTTTCTTAATAGAAAAACATTTGAGATACAGCGAGATGAAATACAGTGGATTTACTAGGTGATTATGTTTTGCACTACAGGGTTTGATCAAAATATTAATAAGAGTTGGTAAAGCTAGAAACACATATTGTGCAGTAGAAACATACATTTCCCCCAGCTTTCCATAAAATATAAGAATAAATATCAATATCATCATTTCTATTAAGTTAATCATTCCAGATTTTGATGCAATTTTTGTGAACATTTTCCTCTTGTTGACATTCTCAACTAGAATTAACTGATTCTGTCATTCAAATAAACTGGGTTGGCCACTTACCTTGGAGTAACCTGTCCATTGGCACATCTGACCATTTCAACATTTTCATCTGGCTAATGGGTGAGAGATTGGTTGCATCTGAAAGTTGTTAATAAAAATATTCCCTGGAACATTTCTTTATTTCATGTCTAAAAGATCTCTGTGCATCTATACCACATTTTCTTTATCTATTCATCTGTTGATGGACGCTTAGGTTGATTCCATATCTTGGCCATCTTAAACAATGCTGCAATGAATACGAGAGTATAGATATCTCTTCGACATACTGATTTCATTTCCTTTGGATATATACCAGTAGTGGGATTACTGGATCATACAATAGTTCTATTTTTAATCTTTTTGAGAAAGCTCCATATTGTTTTCCATTTGCCACTTAAAATATAATAAATAAATTTATATATTCTAGGTCTGCATCATCCTATTATATGACATTATGCATTCAAAACTTTATCACCTAATAGTCCATGCAATTCCATAAACAGTATTTATTATTCTCAGTCTTCTATTACTGTCCCCAAAGTTGTTCTTAGAGAAAGTCCCAACCTTTCTCTCCTCACTACCCGCAGAATTCACTTGCCTTCTAGGTGCCTATATTGCTTCCTTTGGGAGTTGACACCTAAAACACCCAACTCCTGGCAATGCCAGTTTGATAAACAGTTCAATCATAGCTATATTTTGGCTCCATAGGGGAAAGGATGTCTGTCTTGTTCACTTCTGTATATTCACTATAATTGATTTGATTTGACCTAAATTGAATTAATTTGTAGTTAAATCTCATGTTCTTTAAACTTCCTTTCAAAGCCAATATTCAGCGGTGCCTTCTGTAACTAAATTATGTTGTTTAATTACTGTAGCCCCACAAAGATTGGGGCATTTCTCAGTCCAGCGGTCATATGTTTATATCTGTTGGCTGCATGCAACAAGGGAGACCTTGAGTGGGATGGGTTCAGTTGGTAAATGGACAATAGGAAACACAGCAGTTAAATTATTGATATATTAAATACTTGTTGAGCCAATAAATTTGATAATGTTGGGAAGCTCATCTAGGTAGCAGTTATCTCTCAATGGCTGATGGGCAATATTGCAATGTGTAATGTAGGCACACTGCTAATACATAAACACTGTAATATAAAACTGAAACACTTTTGAAAATGTTAGGGAGCCATGGAACAATGAAACAGCCCAGCCATAGGTCAAATGTGTGCTTGTTTATAAAACATATATAAAATTGAATATCTACATCTGTAAGCAAACTCAAGAGACATTTAGTCTTATTCCCTTATATCCTTCATGTAAGAAGTGAGGCTCACTGAGGTTAAGCCTTGTTCAAAGGCATATGGTTAGTTATGGGGATACCTGATGCCGGAACCCACATTCTACTGGATTGGTGAGCAGAGAGTGGAGCCCACACACATGCCTTCACTATGTCTCTCTTTTCATCCACATTGAAGGTTGTGCAACTTAGCTAAGAGAGTGAAAACAGCCAGGCACGAAAAACACATTAGTATGATCCTGGCCATGCAGCTAAAACGAATGCCCAGACTCAGTTGTGCTATTGTGCATGCAGGCAGGGGGACAATGTCCTGTGTAGAATAATTTAATAACTCTTCAATACTTTTCTTGCCTCAGATTCTTTCCCCTAATGGCAATGACCACTGTGCCATTCCCTAGTTAATTACACCTTTAGGATATATTTGATCTTTCAACAAGAGCGTAAGTCCTGGATTTGCCATTTACTGGTTTTAGAACCACGGACAAAGTTATGAATCTCCACAAACCTCAGCTTTTTATCTACAAAGGATGTGACATATTAATAGTTACCCTGCAGACTTATTGTGAGGATTAACAGTAGGGCTCATTAAGTGCACTGTCTGACTTCCAACAGGTATTCTTTCCTCATTCTCCTGATTGTATTCGCAGCCCTGGCTCTATTGAACCACTTTCAGTTCCTTGTCATGATCTTTCTTGCTCTGGGTACTTCAAATCACCCACTCCTTCTGCTTTGAGCACTCTTCTCTTTCATATTCCTCCTCCACCCTCATCCTCCCCTTTCCCAACTCTAGTGATAGGTACTCCTTCTATGAACTTCCCCAAAACCTCTTCACTTCAACTATAAGGCCACTGTGCCTTATCAATAAATCAACCAAGCAGGAAAACATTAGCTAAGTGTCTATCATGAATTCAAGTCTTGTGCTTAGCTATGTGGAGGGGTGTAAGAAACTTACAAGGCATGGCCACCAATTTCAGCTTTGTCAGAGAACAAACACATAAGAAAAGAATTTAAACATTCTCTGAGAAACTGGTTTCTAAATTGTGTTCTTTAGAATGTGAATTCTTCATGACACACCAGATATGAAAGTTTTTGTGGTCACATTGGAAAGCATTCACATTTTTTCTCTCAGATATTCACAATACATACACAATAATGTTTGTGAGGTCTTGGTGTAAAGCAACCAGCTTAATTTTACCTCAAAATATTTCCAACTCTATTTCACCATAGAATACAATTTTTTATATAACATCGTCAAACTGTTTGTGGCTTAATGATGCTGCATAACAAAAGTGAGCTCTGTGCCATGCTTTTTAGGATGGGCCTATGGAAGAACATTGAAAGGAAAGGCAGAAGATTTGAGTTCCATCCTGGCTTTGCGTTTTTAGGCATATGATGCTAGGAAATGCAAACATTTATGAGAGCTCCCTTTTCTGTACCTGTAAAAGTGGATAGCGATACCCACTCTGATAACTTATTTGTTGTCCACAATTCAATATTGATATATGTGAACCAATTATAAAGCATTATCAAATTTGTGTTATTATTATTTTTAGAAAGAAAATCAAAATCAAATCAATCAAAGAAATAAAGTCCCTTAAGATGTTCTCTTACCGCTTTGAAATTTGCTTCATTCCGTCGGCCACCTAAGAAAATTCTCAAAAGTGCAGGTTAACCTTTGCTGGGACGCTAAGAATTCCTGCAGTGGGTGATGGAGGGAGCTCTTCTAGAGAGGCCTTATCTATCTTCTTCTTTTTTCAGGGCAAAATGGAAGGAGGGTCTATGGGCTTCGTGTTGAATATATGATATATATATGATATATATAGGATATCCTCATAATAAGGATAATCATATCATAATATATGATATCCTTATAATGTCCAGATGACACCTGGGAAGTGTCCTTTGTAAGCATACTTTGGAGAAGAAACACATCTTAGAAATTTGGGATGAGGGTGGAATAGGGCGAGAGGGACATCCTTTGGAAAAGTGATACTATGGAATAATCCTAACTCCAGCCCTGAGTGAGAAGCCTTTGTGTCCTCAATGATAGAAAAAAGATTCTGATATATTTATTCAGAGTCCAGTCTTGCCTAATGTAGTCAGATTATTTAGTGTCCTTTTTGGAATCTCTTTAAAATTAATGGGCCCCCAAAGACAAGGAATTTCCCCAGTGGTAGGTCTTAAACTGAACCCAACTAGAGAACAGTTTCCAGGGTTGATGAACTAAGGCAAGATTGATGAGCAAGTCTTTTGTGTGGTCACTATTGGTAACTGTTGTCTAGGGATTCCGCTCAGGTATCCTAATTCCTTTCCTATACCCATTAGGTGTTTACTGATATTGCATTACAGAAAAATCTTCCTGGTAAGTGTTGTTGAAGGCAGACATTTAACCCAGCTTGAGCTCAAGGAACACGTGTAATGCACTAACCCAACACTAGCCTAGGTGTCTTGAGATCTGGGGTCTGGCTGTGGTTCTGCCTTGTGTTAACTGTTGACTTCAAGCAAGTAGTGGAGCTTTTACATGGGCTTCCTCATCTGTGATATGAAATGTTGGATTACATGAACTCCATGGGTCCTTCCAGCTCTAAAGTTCTATAAACTGCATTTTTTCTTGAGAAGCAGAACATTTATGAAGGATTTTTTAAATAACCATTGTTGTAACCTTTGGCTTCATCTTTCCACGTCATACTTATTTCTGTCTTTTGATCAAGTTTTCTCTCTGCTGATACTTTCATAGTTCTGAAAGCTTTATTATTTTTTTTTGTAATGATAGCTATATCTCCAACTCTAGTATTTTGTTGAGGATTTTTACATCTGGTATAATATCTCGTACTTTCTATTTTTGTTGTGTCCCATCATTTGTTTTTGGTATTAAGATAATACTGGCCTTACAGAATGAGTTAGGAAGAATTCCATTCCTCTTCATTTTTTGGAATAATTTGAGAAGAATTGATGTTAGTTCTTTTTTAAAAGTTTGGTGGAATTCAGTGGTAAAGTGATCTGGTCCCAGGATTTTCTTTTTTGGGAGACTTTTTATTCTTGGTTCAATTCTATTGATCATTGTTGGTCTGTTTGGGTTTTCTATTTCTTCTTGGTTCAATCTTGGAAGGTTATATGTGCCTAGGAATTTATCCATTTTCTTTAGGTTTTCTAATTTGTTGGCACATAGTTGCTCATATTATTCTTTAGTGATCCTTTGTATTTCTGTGGAATCAATTTTAATATTTTCATTTCAATTTTTCATTTCTGACTTGAATTATTTGGGCCTTCTCTTTTTTCTTAGTTTAACTAAATGTTTGTTGGATTTGTTTATCTTCTCAAAAACCAACTTTTCACTTTGTTGATCTTTTTGTATTATTTTTTTCTCAATTTTGTTTATTTTTGCAATGATCTTTATATTTATTTCCTTCTACTAATTTTGGGTTTGGTTTGTTCTTGTTTTTCTAGTTCCTTGAGGTGCATTGTTAGGTTGTTTATTTGAAATCTTTCTATTTTATTGATATAAACATTTATTGCTATAATTTTCCCTCTTGGTAGTCTTTCTGCTTTTTTGCTCATAGGTTTTTGTGTGCTGTTTTTATTTTCATTTGTTTCAAAAAATTTTAAATTTCTTTCTTGATTTCTTCATTGACTCATTGGTCTTCAGAAGCATTTCATTTAATTTCCATGTATTTGTACAGTTTTCATAGTTCCTCTTTTTATTGATTTCTAGTTTTATTTCATTGTCATCTAAAAAGATACTTGATATAATTTCAATTTTAGGTTTCTTTTTAAAAAATTTTCTTTATTTCAGTATATTACAGGAGTACAAATGTTTAGGTTATGTATATTGCCCTTGCCCCACCTGAGTCAGAGCGTCTAGTGTCTCCATCCCCAAACAGTGCACACCGTACCCATTTAGGTGTGGATATACCCATCCACCATCCCCCTCCCATCTGCCCGACACTGGATGAATGTTAATACTATATATGCACTTAAGTGTTGATCACCTAATACTAATTTGATGGTGAGTACATGTGGTGCTTATTTTTCCATTCTTGGGATACTTCACTTAGTAAGTAGAATGAGCTCCGGCTCCATCCAGGATAATATAAGAGGTGCTAGATCATGATTGTTTCTTATAGCTGAATAGTACTCCATGGTATACATATACCATATTTTATTAATCCTCTCTTGTATTGATGGACACTTGGGATGTGACTTTGCAACATGAACCTGGGATGTCAAGGGCTACACCATGAGGTGAGGTAGGGTCACCAACTATCCTGGGTTTCCTGGGACTGCTATGTTTTGGATTTTGGGAAGAACAATAGTCCTTAAGCCAAAAGGAATAAAGGTTTAGTAATTTGGGAAATTCTCAGCCTATTCCAATTGAAAAATATGCCAAAATTAGAAGATACACTGTTAGGAAAGTGTATTCTGGAGAGAAAGCCAAGGATGTGGCTGGACTATCTTTTGCTAGTGCTTTGGAAGGATAAAAAGTATTCATTCATACAGAGGCTCTTTGAAGACATTAGGCATGTGACTCATGTATCTCCTCAACAGTCTCAGAAGAAGCCAGGAATACAGATGGGATTATCCAGGAAAGGTATATGGAGAACCCTCTTGTCCAGTGGAGTAAATTCCTATGACATACATGGAGAACCCATAAGATTTTTGAGAAAGTAATATCAGCAGAAACCTTGACAGCCCACATTGAAAGGGACAGAGAAAAGAAGAAATAAAATAAGGCTGTTAGACTCCCAAAATTATATAAGCAGGAAACAGGCTGATGAAACTATCCAGCTGAAAACATGTGCTACCCTTTATGAAGAATGAAGGATTACTCTTTGGGCAGAGCCACGGGCCTGAAGAGTGGCTCTTTAAATCAGGGATGGTGGATTCTTTGGCCCAGCTGGCAGAGCTGTGGGTAGAGGGGGTGGAACCATGAGCTGCAGAAGATTATTCTCAGGTCTTAAAAACTAATGGAGTTTTCCCTGTTCGATTTCAAAATTTCTTGGGACCAATAATTCCCTTTTTTCATTTCTTTTTCTCTTGTTTGGAATGCCAATGTCTGTAACCATTATTCTATTCCTGTTCCATCGCGGTATTTTGGGAGTAGATATTTTATTTTCTAGTTTTGCAAGTTCACAGATGGAGAGGAATTTTGCCCCAGAATGGTTTATACACAGAGTCTTACCTGGAGCTTGATTTAGACAGTTTAGATTATGAGGTTTGGGACATTTAAACTGATAATATTTAGATGAGATTTTGGACTCGAGTTGATACTGTAATGGGTTAGGACTTTTGGGGATGTTGGGATAGGGTGAATGTATTTTGCACTTGGGATGTGTTATTAAATACAATGAATCCTGTCCCCTTTTTAGGTTCATCATGGTAATATACCTGGAAACCAAGGATAAAGAAAAAATATTTTATATTCATGTGGGGAAAATAACTAAGAAGACAAGGTTTTTTCTCATCTGATACAATGGGAACCAGAAGACAGTGGAATGACAGCTTTACAAAGATTAAAGGAAAGAGAGCATTCTTAGAATTCTATATCCAGTGAACATATTCTTAAAATTATGTTTAAAAATATAAAAGACTACTTTTAAATTAAACAACCTATTAACTGTTTCAAACAAAAATAATAATCTATGATAAAATTTATAAATAAAATATGGTATAATAAGAGCATAAATATGGAAGGTCAGTAAATGGAATTATAATTTTGAAAGTTCTGGACAAGGTATATTACCAGCAAAAAGAAAAGCATTGCTTAATGATAAAATGGGTCAGTAAGATATACCAATGCTAAATATGTCCACATCTAATAAGATACAGGCTATCTAATAAAATACGGCTTCAATATACAGGAAACAAAAATTTTCAGCACTAAAGGGAGAGATTGACAAATCTGGAATCATTGTTGTGGATTTTAACCCACTTCCATCGGTAATTGATAGCAAAGTAGACAAAAATATATAAAGATATTGAAGATTAGAACCACACTGTTAGCTAACTTCACCTAATTGATTTTACTCAGTATCTATAGGATACACATTCTTTTCTTTTATTTAATTTATTTTTTATTGAGGTAAAGTATACATGCATAATTTAAAATCTTTATCATTTTTAAGAGGGTGTACATTTTTTTCAAAGGCACATGGAACATCATCACAACACATATGTGGTGCCATAAAGCAGATTTCAAAGATAAAAGTTATAATCCAGGCTCAACATCCAGGATCTTGTAATTAGCATTAGCTCCCTATTTAGAGCATAATGTAGTCACTAGTCCATAGTAATTTTGAATCCAGTTGGGCACATTGTCAGCATCCTTTACTCTGGCAGCAGAGAATGTTCCTTTATTACAGCCCAATTATGCTCCCTGGGACCGGTTTCCTAATCCATAATTATCTGCAGATATTGGCTCAACTCTCCGGATCTGTCCTCTGAGAAGTTCTTCCATTTGTATCAAAAACAGTGATAATAGTCTTATTTCATAGGATTTTTGAAGATTAATAGAATATGTATATATAAAATATAAATGTTTCTGGCACCCAGCAAATGATTAATTGATGTTAACTATTACTAATAACTAGTATTTGAAAACATAAAATTGAGGTTAAGTAATATTTTTTCATACAGTAATTGCTTAAATAATACTTTAGGGAAATTGGTTGTTAATTTATTTTTATTTTTATGTATAACTCTATAATAAATAGACTTTGTTCTGGTTACGTGCTGTGTGTCCTTAATTCTCAAGGTCTTTGTCTGCCTTGTTGTGTGCCCCAAGACACAGGCTTATTATCCTGGTCTGAATTATACTGTCTTTCCAGCCCTCTGGTTGCCAGTTGGGTTTGGCCAGTGGGAGACAGGACAAGAGATGGATGGTTTTGAGCAGAGAGAGGTGGAGGTATATTTACCTCCCTGCTCTCTCTTTGCATGATCATAGGTCTATCAACAGTCGCTTTGTATTTCTAAAGCCACATTTCTTGCCATGTGGTTTCTCTTCTTAGATCTGTTTAGTTCTAACTAGTCTATGATAATACTGAACCCTTCTTTTGTCTTTTAGTTCTAGAGGCAATAATGTCTTCTTGCTGTTGCTAGTATGTAAATGCATTGCCACATCTTGATGGTTTCCTTAAGCATAGTCACTGTAGATAATTCCTTTATTACATTTTTTTTAGTTCAATATATTGAACGAGCCATCTCTTTCCAACGGATACCCGGATACAGCCGTACACTTGCCACTTTATATTATTTATGCTGACTTGCTTATATGTTTCTTTCCTAGAAGAAGGTTTACTGAGTCAAATTTCAGAAACATTTTAAAGTCTTTGGCACATGTAGATAAACAGTATTCATAAACTCTGTACCATTTTTAAAATTCATTTTAACATCAACTGAGAGAAATTCCAGTTGCACAGGGATTCACATGGCTGGGACCAGACTTCCGCGTGACAGGTTGTACCCTCCCCTGTCCTGGCTGATCTGAGAGAGGCAATTCCGGGTTAGAACTCTCCCTATGGCCCCTTTCATCTCGCTGTTCCTCAGGGTGTAGATGAGTGGGTTGAGCAGTGGGGTTCCTAATGTGTACACCAGGGAGATGAACCGGTCTAGCTTGGGGTAGTAGCTGGAGTTGGGGCGCAGGTACACGAAGGCGCAGCAGCCGTACTGCAGCAGCACCACGGCCAGGTGGGAGGAGCAGGTGGAGAAGGCCCGGCGGCGGCCAGTGGCCGAGTGGATCTTGAGCACGGCGGCCACTATGAAGGCGTAGGAGGTGGCGATGAGGAAGAAAGGCACAGCGATGGCTAGCGTGGCCGCCGCCAGCACTGAGTGCTCGTGGATGTGGCTGTGGGCGCAAACAAGACGCATGACTGGGGGCACATCACAAAAGAAGTGCTCAATACCCCGAGCCCGGCAGAAGGGCAGAGAGAAGATGAAGACCACCAGTTGTAAGGACAGGAACAAGCCAACGACCACAGAGGCCACAACCAAGCGGACACAAAGAGTCAGTGTCATGATGACAGGGTACTGCAAGGGATGGCAGATGGCAACATACCGGTCATAGGCCATGGTGGCCAAGAGGAAGCAGTCAGCACTGCCGAGTCCGATGAAGAACACCATCTGAGCGGCACAGCCCAGGAGGGAGATGGACTTCTCCGACCGGAAGATGTTGGCCAGGATGTGGGGCACCACCACCGCAGTGTAGCATATTTCTACCCCTGCGAGGCTGCCCAGAAAATAGTACATGGGTGTGTGCAGACGGGCTTCTGTGTGAATGGACACCACAATAAGAACATTCCCGGTGATGATAAGTATGTACACCAGGCTGACCCCAAGGAAGGACAGGACGCCCAGCTCTGGGCAGGCAGGGTAAGCCAGGAGCACAAATTCCATCAACACAGAGTGATTTTCCCAGGCCATTGAGCTAACAGCTTTTCTCTGTGGAGAGTCACAAGGACAGAGGGAAGAATGAGACTGAGGATACATTAGTTTACACTCTGAGCCATGGCTCTAGTCTAACCAGGGCTGGAGTCAGAAACAAGAAGGATAAGAACTAGTTCTTTTTTTCGCCCTCCATTTTACAAGGTTTCTCCACAGAAATATCTACACCTCAAATTCCAACTGCCAAGAGATTATGTAAGAGACCACTGAGGAAAAGTGGCAGAGGAAGTGGGTGGAATTCAGGAACGATTTTCAGAAGTCGTGGAACGAAAATTAAATTTTCTTAATAAATTCACAAGAAAGTGTCAGGAAATGTTGGGGGCTAGAAGTCATTAAGGTGCAAAAGGGAAGCCAATCATTCATTCGTTCAGATACTTATCTATACCCAATATCTCCCGAGGTGTTGCAGCAGTGGTATGTGGATGTTTCGCTCAAAAGCTCACGATGTGATAGAAAATGAAGAAAGAAAAAAAAAAAAAAAACGCCCATAAGATGAAGGGCCTACACAGGCCTGAGCTTGACAGTGTCAGGGATGAGCCCGACGAAACAAAGCCCTCCCTCCTTTTGGCTTCTTTAGCCTGATCCAGTGAGGAGACATATAAGAACTTCAAGGAAACAGGGTGTTTTATCATAGGTTTCCTCCTGGTTTGTGGAGATATGGGAAAATATGTGATAAAGAGCTGTTGAAAATCTAAGAGCCTTTCCTGCAAGTTTGGGCATGAATATGAAAGACTAAGCCAGTCCCTTCTTCCATATTTCTAAGAAGCTTATGTGAAATCTGGGAGAAGCCATCTAGTTCTCATGGAAACCTTTTAATGAACAGACGTAACTCGCAAAGGACGTCCGTCCCACTTCTTTCCCCGGACCAACTCATATTCAAGAAGGTGGGAAAGAGGTAACATACGACCTTGTTTCAGCTTGTCAAGTTTAAATATTTTCTGTTCTTTGTTATGAGCTTTGAAGAGAAATCTCTAACTGGACACACCACTTCCAGTAAAAATCATTCACCTAAACCTACCACACTATCGCGAGCATGGAGACAAATGTGATTACAGGCAATCACAAATATTAAGAACACTGAGGGCATTAATGGCTCTCTGTTGTTTTTCTAATAGCTAACAAGCAGTGTCTGTTTCAGTTATTCTGTTTTCCTCATCTGAACTTCAATAATACTTTGAATTATTTCTAATGCCACTTAGCATATTGCACATTTTACTATAACATGTGGAGGAGAGGCAGTGTATCAGTGTGAAATGAGCTGTGAAATTAAATGATGTGGTTTCAATAATTCCATTTCCCAGTGCCATGATGCTAGGCAATATATGATTTCTCTGAGTCTCAGTTTCTTTATTTGAAAAATTTGTACCTCCATAATAGGCTGAAATTGAAAAAAATGGGGATAATAATTAAACTTGGTTCAAAGAGTTGCTGTGAGTTTAAATGTCATACTAATATATCTATCACAATGACCAGTCCATGGTAATAGCGACCTAATAAAAGACAACCATCCTTATTATTTGTAAGTTCAAGGGCAGCCACTCTGCCTTATTTATATTTTTATATCTCCATGACCACCAAGTCTTATGTTGTAAAAATTGTAAACACTCAATGATTATATCTTGGCCAGGTGTGGTGGCTAATGCCTGTAATCCTGGCACTCTGGGAGGCTGAGACAGGAGGATCAGTTTAAGTCAGGAGTTTGAGATCAGCCTGAGCAAGGAAGACCCCATTTCTACTAAAAATAGAAAAAATTAGTTGGGCATGGTGGTGTGTGCCTATAGTTCCAGATACTCAGGAGGCTGAGATAGGAGGATTATTTGAGCCTGGGAGTTTGAGGTTGCTGTGAGCTATGATGATGCCACTGCACTCTAGCTTGGACGACAGAGCAAGACTGTTTAAAAAAGAATTATATCTTGAATGGATAAGTATACTGTGAAAAACATAAGTCATTTGTTTTTTTTTTTCATTTTCTGCTTCTGTTAAGTGAAAAATTTAAGATTATTTCATAGTCAAATCAGTTGTTTAGGTGCCCTTATGGAAAACAACTTCATATACATATTTGGGCTACACTGTGGAAAAAATCCTGTCAATCTAGAACATAGCATATAGAAGCCTACAATAAATTGATATCTAAAGGCTCATCTACTCCCTGAGTCATGATAGGAGGAGGTTTTGAAATTCGTGTCATAATGATGACTTCCGAGAATTCTGTTGTAGTCCATTATACTCATATCATCTTTTAAAAAAATGTTATGTTATTTTTAATTGACAATAATCATTGTATATATTTGTGGGCACAATGTGATGTTTTGATACATGTATACATTTTGGAATGATCAAATCAGGCTAATTTTCATATCTATTACATCAAATATTTATCATCTTAATGCTGCTCTCCAACATTTATAATAAAATATTTAAATGAGAGCTAGCATAGGTCATGAATTTTTGGTGCTGGAAGAGACCTCAGAGATTGCCTAGTTTAATCTCCTATTAGCTACTTGAATCTTCCATACAGTATCAGGACATCGGGTCACCTTCAATGCCCACAGACTCTCATTGCCTCCTGGCTTACTTGCTCCAGTGTAGGAATACTAGATTCTCTGAAAGTTATTTCTGTGATCTGTTGAAACCTGCCTCTGTGCAACCTTAGCTTATTCTTTCTGTTCTAAACAATGTGGCCATTTTCTACATAAAACACTTCAGATACTAAAGAACTCTTATAGTGTAGCTCTGATTGTTTTTTCTAATTTTCTTTTAGTATTTCCTGTGACATGGTTTTTATATGTCATAAAATTTAAACTCTCAATTTAAATATCTCTTTTAAAAGTGTGCTGCATGGGACATACCATAGGAATGGTTACATTGACAAGATCTAGATAGATAAAATAGTTGAATTCATGGTTCCAAGAGAGTGAAAAGTATCATGTCAACATATCATTAATTTGCTATTCCCAGTGGTTACTAAATATGTTGCATAGGACAGAGTAAGATAAGAGCCCTTCAGCATCATGCTCAGAAATCTCCCCCAGATCTCAGTGCATCCAGGTCAAACCCCACATCATACTCTCAAATTCCTTCTGACCTCTCCAGATAACCTTGCCCCAGTTGGCAAGGCTATCCTGAGAAACATTATCTCTGTTCAATCTTGAAATTCAGATGGTCTAGACTAGAACAGCCCTCCAACTGTCTAGTTAGTGTTACATAAAAAAGAGGACTAGTGGATTTGTCACTAAGCAGACCTGAGCTAGAATCTGAGCCTGCTATTATTAGCATAATCTTCTGGGCAGATCATCTCACATTAATTTCTGTTTCCTCCTGTTTAAAAGATGTAAATAATAACACGTAATGGAGCTGTGATGAAATTAAATGAGATAAAGTATTTAGAACACTTGGTTTGATGTATGAAACCTATTAAGTTGCATAACAAATGTTAAAATTCTTTCCTCTTTTATTTGTTTCTAATGAGGGTACGATATTAATAATGTCTGCTTCATAGCAGAGGATTAAATGAGGTACCGTATGATGAAAAGGCTTTTTATTAACTCTTAAACCTTATCAAAATTTATATTTATTCAATCCCTTAACATTTCTTTGACTGAGATTAGTTATTACCATTTTAATCAGAATAATTGGGTTTCCAAGTGAAATTCAGAGAAGCACCATAAGCCTAGAGCTGAACTAGTTCTGAAATTCTGGAGTCTATTTGTAAAGCCGCTACTCACTTTTCTAACTCAGTTTTAGCTGGTGCTGGAACATTGCAAATCTAGAAGAAGGTAGAAGAAGACTTTCACTTACCTTCAACATGAGAAGGGAGAGGGATGCACTGAGACAGCCTCCTCAGGTATATTCATAAAAGATAGGCCCTAGCAGGTGACATCTAACTACTCTGGTGGTTAAAGAAGGGAGGACATGGCCCTGAAGAGACTACCCAGTGGGACTGAGCCTTTATTTAACCTCCCAAACAGAAGCCACCATGGAAGGAGTAAATTGCTTTGCCACTGAGGGTCTTGCCTCATAAGTTCCATGTCCCTGAAGAAGGTAGCTCAGTCTTTGCTGACCTCCTCCCCTGTTACCAGATAATTAGTCCGAACTAAAGCTGTGTCTGTTATGTGGAGGGTCTGGAGTATGTTTGTCACAGTAAAGACCAATATCAAACTCCTTAGCACACTCTCAGTGTTGTCCAAAACAATTCTGTGAGAAATGTGAAGTGCCCTGATCAAGGTCATTTGAACCTCCTGTTTCAGAGAACTTACTCCCACCATTCTGTCATGGCTGGGTTCATTCCTAGTCCCAAATTATTATTGCCCTGGAGAATTGAGACTATCTTTTGTATTTTATTTCTCTTCCATGGGGCCTAGCATAGTGTTATATTATTAAGGGAGCTTCAATTAATACATAGCAAAGGTTTCACCTTTTCTGCTGCATCTTTAATTTTCCTCGAGCCGAGGCATTCTTATTAATTAGCAAATTAGCTTAATTAATTCCCTTGGAACAAATGTTAGTCATGTGTAAAAAGATATATATTATGTTAAAATATATATAAATGTTTGTGTGTCTGTGTGTGAATGTATGCACCCAAGTGTCCATTTAGTCAATGGCAGTTCTTCTGCATAGGCCTACAGTGATTAATGTAGTTCTCTGGGTGTGTGTGTGTGTGTGTGTGTGTGTGCACATGCTGGATGATCAGATCCCAAAGCAGGCATGGGCTGAGATACCTGAGATATTCAGAAACTCTGAGATATCTTCGGTGCCAATAAATGGAGGAGAGAGGAGGTGGGAAGGGGAGAAAGCATAATATGTTAAGTGCCTACTATGTGCCAAGCATTATAATGACTACGGTAGCTGAGTCTTATGTTGCACTTACTATATTCCACGCGCTTTGCATTTATCAACTCATTTTATCCTTACAACAATGTTAACAAGAGGTAATTGGTATCCCATTTACACATTATATCACTTAATCATAAGAACTCTGCAAAGTGAGTTATTCCTATTTCACAGGTAAAATTCAAAAGTAAAAGATCTGCAGAATTTGAGTAGTTTGTCCAAGAATAGATGTAGCAAGGAAGCTGAGATGAAATTTGTCTGATCCTAAAGTATATTCACTTTCCTCTACATTAAGCTCCATCCAGCCACATTGCCCTCAAATGCTTTTTAGTGAAAGTAAAATCTGGCATATACTGCAAAGATGAACCACAAAATGGATTAGAAGGCAATATAAGGTTGAACCCCTGCTACCTTCTGGCTTCCTCCTGACTCTTCTCCAGCGGCCCCATTTTTCTTTCAGTCCCATCTTCTCAGCATGCTTCCTGCAACCACCAGGCCTTTGCACACGCTGTTCCCTCTGCTTGGAATGCCCTTTCCCTTTTCTTTTTTACCTAAGTAGCTCCTACTTATCCTTTGGCCCACTCCCATTACAACTTCCTCAAGGAAGACTTCTCTTACCTTGGTCATATCAGGGTCAAATGTGACTTTGGAAAGTCATGTACCTCTCTGTCATGGCAACTACCACAGCTGGAAGTTTACATGTATCTGTGTGTTATTTGATTGGCCTCTCTCCCCCTAGTAGTGTGTAGGCTCGATGAGGGCAACAACCAGGTATCCTTTTCCTCAAGTTCTATGTATATTGTATGAGTAACAAAAAGCTAGACTAGGGTTTCCTAACCTGGGCACTGTTGATATGCTGGGTTGGGTAATTATTTGCTGTGAAAGGCTGTCCTATTCAGTGTAGGATGTTTCACAGAATCCTGGCTTCTACCCAAGATGACAGTGACATTAGTACCTATTTTCTGGCTATAATAATCCAAAGTATCTCCAGATTTTTCCCTGGGAGTCAAAATTACCTCCTATTAAGTCCATTGGGATAGACATATAGAAGGTACTCAAAACTATTTATTGAATAATTGAATAAATAATTCGATATTCAGGTCTGAAACTCTATAGGAATGAATCTTGCAACTTCAGATAAAGATGGGGAGGTTGGTAGGTGAGCATGGAGTTGTAGCTGCCTGGGTTGTAAAGCCTTCTTTTCATCCATCTGTGGTAACTTGATGGATTTTCCTCTCTGTTGTGGTGATATTTCAGTTACATGTATTAAGAATAGTTATCTAGAATCAGTGCATCCTTTCCCCTGATCAGTTCTTTTTAATTAACTAATTAATTTTTTATTTTAGAATATTATGGGGGTACAAATGGTTAGGTTACATCAATTGCTTTTGCACCACCAAAGTCAGGGCTATAAACATGCCCATCCCCCAAACAGTGTAGCATATAGACAGCCGTCTTCTCCCTGTGTCTTCCCATGGTTTTCCCTCTGCACAAGTCTGTGTCCTAATATCCTCCTCTTAGAAGGACAACAGTCATGTTGGACTAAGGCCACCCTAATGACCTCATTTTAACCTAAGTACCTCTTTAAAGACCTTATTTCCAGGGAAGTCTCTTCTTTGACTTGTTTCCATTAAGTCATCCATCTGTCAGAAGTATCTCTATCTTTCTTGTCCCACATTTTGTAAAACAACTACTTAGAAATACTGTAATAATGGACCAAGGACTTCATAGAATGAGTAATTCATTGCTGCAATAATTCTACTTTCCCCCTCGATTTACATGGACTGGATTTAATTAATCCTAAAGGGAACTTGGTTGAAAAAAGTTGAGGCTACTGGCATACTTTCCTTCAAGAAAGCTGATATTTTTAAAGATCAAACTTAAAAACTAAAAATTGAATAAATCAAGAAATGTGGTGGGGTTAACAATTATCAGTGCAGATAATGTCCTTGTGGAGTTCCTGTAAATGACATCATCTCAGGAACTTTCGTGTCCCAGTTTAGGTGAGCACAAGACAAAAACGAGGACTTTGCCAAGAGAAGTTTCACAGAGGGTCCCTGAGGAGGTGACCTCAACAGCTGAAACCTAAGGATTATTAACAATGCTCCAAGAAGATCAATAAAAATGGAGATAAATAAGCCCTGCTATCTTAAGGTGAGTCATACACTGGGGTAAAACATACACTGGGGAAAAGAATCCTTATTCAATAACTGGTGCTGGGAAAACTGGATAGCCACATGTAGAAGACTGAAACAGGATCCACGCCTTTCACCTCTCACAAAAATCAACCCACACTGAGTAACAGACTTAAACCTAAGTTATGAAACTACTGGAATTTTAGAGGAAAATGTTGTAAAAAAAAAAAGATTTGATTTGCAAATGTTTGCTATATAAACCTTGGTTCACATAGTGTAACTGAATATTTACTTCAAAAGGATATTTCCCTACTCCTTGCAGAAGGTTCAATTGGGTGGTATTGAGTATGGGACCTCAGAGGCAGCAATTTCCCGAAATGCTGGCAGTGATTGTGTTGCAGGAAGCCAGATGAGAGCTGTTAGAGATATACTACTTTAAAGGAACTTAGGTTTGTATCAGAACTTGTTTGTTCATCCTAATCACTTTGTAAAGCTTTTCCATTGTCCAAATCCCTGTCCGTACTCTAGGAATTCACCATCCAAGACAATTAATACAGTGGGTACCTCACTGGAACAAGCCCGGGCATGTTCTTCTATGTGTTCCACCCTTATATGGCACACAAGCGAATTAATACAAAATAAGAGGAAAGTTAAAAAAAAAATAGTTACCTTATTGCAAATGAACCCTGGATGTAGTACACCAAGGCATAAATTATGTTTGTTAAATCAGCATTCCATAAAATTTTCTTTTCACATTTTTGTGCCATATGGAAGGCCCAAACTCTTAGCTATTTCTCACTTCTCTCTCTTTAAAGATCTATATCTATATCTATCTTATCTGTAAGTAGATCAACTATATCTATTCTGGATATATCTTTATATATATATATATGGAGGGGAGTTCATGTGTGTGTATGTGTGTGCATGCACATTTATAGATGTATAATTGGAGAGGTTCTTAATCAAATAATTTTATTGGGAAAAAAAGTTCTAACTAGAAAATATTGAATTCACACTTTAGTGAGGACTGTATACTTTACTGACGAGTTATCTCTTGCCTAATGAAAAACGGACAGCATAATATGACGGACAGCATAATATGCTAGAAGATCTGATATGAGCTGGTAGAGTTTTATTATTAAGTACATTAATTCGGATACTCTGAGAAGCAGATGCCATGTCATTCGTGGCAACATGGATGAACCTAGAGGACATCTTGCTAAGTGAAAGAAGCCAGCACGGAAATACAGATGCGTATGATTTCACTCATATGTGAAATCAAAAAAGTGAAATTCAGGAAAGTAGAGAGTATAATGGTGGTTTCCTGAGGCTCAGTGGTAGCGGGTGTGAACAGGGAAAGAGGAGATGTTAGTAAAAGGGGACAACTTTCAGTTAGACAGGAGAAATAAATTCTAGTGATCGACTCCACTGGAACCTGGTGACCTATAGTTAATAATAATGTATTGTATATTTCAAACTGCTAAAAGAATAGTTTTTAAATGTTCTCATCACAAAGAAATTATAAATATGTGTAGTGATAGATAAGTTAATTATTCTGATTGGATCATTCTACAATGTATGCTGTATCATAACATCACATTATACTCTATCAATATTTAATATATACAATTATTATTTGTCAATTAAAATAAAATTTAAAAAAGAAATTAAAGCTCCCAAAATACTCATTTGTAATATATAAAGTGTGGAGGGCTAAAGATGAATAATGAAGATGATAAATGTCATTCATTATCCCTGAAATCAGAGATGACTATAGTTAATATTTTGGTATATTTATATTCATTCTCTTTCCTACATATGTTACATGGTGGATATTTTCAATATCTGAATCATGCTGTAAATGCAGCTTATATCTTGCTTTTGCTAATGATAATTATAAGTATTAACATTACCTCTGAAGCTGGAATATCCCTGGGTTTAAATTCCAGCTTCACCACTTATTAGCAGCATGTGATTCTGCCAGTTACTTATACTCTGTGAGTCAGTTCCAGCTTTGGAAAATGGGCATAGTAAAAGTTCATCACAGAATTTTGAAGATTAGGTAAATGTATATATATGGATATACACAATATTTATACTTCTGGCACATAGAAAGCAATTAATGTTAGCTATTACTAATAACTAGTATTTAAAAATATAAACTTATAATCCTAGGCAATAAAAACAAAATGGGAGGTATCAATTTACCAGATTTCAAATTATACTACAATGCTATAGTAATTAAAACAGCTTGGAACTGGCACAAGAATAAGGACATTGACCAGTGGAACAGAACAGAGAAACCAGATATAAAACTATCCTCATATAGCCATCTAATCTTTGACAAATCAGACAAAAACATACACTGGGGAAAAGAATCCTTATTCAATAACTGGTGCTGGGAAAACTGGATAGCCACATGTAGAAGACTGAAACAGGATCCACGCCTTTCACCTCTCACAAAAATCAACCCACACTGAGTAACAGACTTAAACCTAAGTTATGAAACTACTGGAATTTTAGAGGAAAATGTTGGAAATACTCTTCTAGACATTGGCCTAGGCAAAGAATTTATGAAGAAGATCCCAAAGGCAATCACAGCAGCAACAAAAATAAATAAATGGGACCTGATCAAATTAAAAAGCTTCTGCACAGCCAAAGAAACTGTCACAAGAGCAAACAGACAACTTACAGAATGGGAGAAAATTTTCTCGAGCTACACATCTGATAAAGGGCTGATAACTAGAATCTATTTAGAACCCAGGAAGATCAGCCAGAAAAAAATCAAACAACCCTATCAAAAACTGGGCAAAGGACATGAACAGAAACTTTCCAAAAGAAGATAGAATAATGGCCAACAAACATGTGAAAAAATGCTCAACATCTCTAATCATCAGGGAAATGCAAATCAAAACTGCAATGAGATATCACTTATCTCCAGTGAGAATGGCCTTTATTAACAAGTTCCAAAACAATAAATGTTGGCATGGATGTGGAGAGATAGGAACACTCCTATGTTGATAGTTCAACCTCAGTGGAAAGCAATGTGGAGATACCTTAAAGTGATACAAGTAGATCTACCATTTGATCCAGCAATTCCACTACTGGGCATCTACTCAAAAGAACAAAAGACACTCTATTAAAAAGACACCTGCACTCAAATGTTTATAGCAGCACAATTCACAGTAGCAAAGATGTGGAAACAACCCAAGTGCCCATCAATAGAAGAGTGGATTAATAAAATGTGGTATATGTATACTACGGAGTACTATTCAGCTATAAGAAACAACAGTGATATAGCACCTCTTGTATTTTTCTGGATAGAGCTGGAACACATTCTAAGTGAAGCATCTCAATAATGGAAAAATAAGCACCACATGTGCTCTCCAGCAAATTGGTTTCACTGATCAACACCTAAGTGGACATATAGGAATAACATTTATCAGGTATTGGGCAGGTGGGAGGGGGGAGGAGAGGATGGGTATATACATACATAATAAGTGTGATGCACACTGTCTGGGGGATGGACACGCTCGAAGCGCTGACTCGAGGGGGGAGGGGGACAAGGGCAATATACATAACATTTATACCCCCATAATATGCTGAAATAAAAAAAATAATAATAAAAATATAAATTTAAAGTTGAATAATATTTCTTCATACAATAAATGTTTAAGCAATGCTTTATTATGGGGGAATTGGATTGTCAATGTATTTTTATATGTAGTCTTATAGAAAACAACCTTTTTTCTGATTATTCTTTGCTCCTAATTCTCAAGATCTTTGTCTTCTCTGTTCTGTGACCCAAAAGACTAACTTTTCCTCAGCCCTCTTCTTGCCTGTTCGGTTTGGCCAATGGGAGACAGTGCAAAAATGAGAGGGTATGAGTAGAGAGAGATTGGGGTATTTACCTCCCTGCTCTCTCCTTGCATGGCCATAGGTTTGTCAAAAGTTGCTTTTTATTTTTTCTAAAGTCACAGTTCCCACCAAGTGGTTTCTTTCCCATAGATCTAGCTTTCACAGGTCTCTGATAATACTGCACCCTTCTTTTGCCTTTTAAGCGTAAGGGTGATAATGTCTTCTTGCTATTGTTGACATGTAAGTGCATTGCTGCATCTTGTTGGTCTCCTTACCCATAACTACTGTAGATAATACCTTTATTATAATTTTTTCAGTTAAAAGTTACTAAATGAGTTACCTATTTCCAGTTGATACCTGGATACACTCTTATACTTGCCACTTTATATTACTTTATGCTGATTTGCTTTATATATTTATTTCTTAGATGAGAAATTACTGAGTCTAATTGTAGTAACATTGTTAAAGACTTTGGCATATGTAGGTGAACAGCATCCATAAAACTTATACCATTTTTTAGAAATCAGTATAATTTCTATACACCAATAACAATCTACCCAAGAATCAAATCAAGAAGGCAATTCCATTTATAATAGCTACAAAAGATTAAAATACCTAGGAATATTTAACTAAGGAAAGGAAAAATCTCTACAAGGAAATCTATAAAACACTCATGAAGGAAATTGTAGATGACACAAATAAGTGGAAAAACATCTCATGCTCATGGATTGGAAGTATTAATATTATAAAATATTAATATCTTTAAAATGACCATATTGTCCAAAGCGATCTACAGGTTCAATAAAATCAATAGGTTCTAGAAAATGGGGACATATGAGAGAATTCTGATGAAGCTGGGAACATAGAAGTCCTAAATTCTGGTGAGTCTTGTTTGCCAGTAAAGTAGCTGCTCCAGCCTTGGCTGAGGAGATTAATCCTGATTTCCCTCTAATGGCATCCCCTGGGGTAATTGCCTTATAAGACACCGCTGATTCTCCTCAGGACCCACTCTCACCACCCCTCTTTGTTTCTAAACCTATGACTAGATTCACATCCTAGCAAGCTGATAACACTATGGTCAATTGATCTTCAATGAGGGTGCCAAGAATATATAATGAGAAAAAGACAGTCTCTTCAATAAAAGGTGTTGGGAAAACTGGATATCAATGTACAAAAACTGTGTGGAATATAAATGCTGTGTGGAATATATCCGTATTCCACACAGCATTGCTTCTGATCAAGGTTGTCACTTGATAGCAAATGAAGTGTGTGAATGGAATTAACTGGTTCCCCATTACCATGTTACCCAACATCCTGAAGCAACTGGTTTGATAGAACCATGAATGGCCTGTTGAAGACTTAGTTACAACACCAGCTTGGTGGCAATACCTTTAAGGGATGGGCACATTTTTTAGGAGGCTATATATGCTCTCAAGCACCATCCAACATATTTATGGTGCTGTTTCTCCCATAGGCAAGATTTATAGCTCTAGGAATCAGTGGGTAGAAATGAGTGGCACCATTCACCATTATTCATAATGACCTGTCCCTTGACCTTATATTCGACTGGTCAAGACATCTTAGTTCCAAAGGGAGGAATGCATCCACCGGGAGATGCAACAGTGATTCCATTGAACTAGAAGAGACTGTTAAGAGACTGTCACCTGGCCACATTGGGTTCCTCTTGTCTCTGAATCAATAGGCAAATAAAATTGTTTATGTTCTGAATGGCGTGATTGATTCTCATTACCAAGGGGAAATTGGACTGCCTCTCCTAGAAAGAGTGTATTTGGAATTTAGGAGGCAAGTTAGAGTGCTTCTTAGTACTACTGTCTCCTGAGATTAAAGTCAATGGAAAACTACAACAACCCAATTCAAGAAGGACTGCTAAAGACCCAGACTCTTCAGGAATGAAGCCTTGGGTCATTCTATCAGATAAAGGAACACAATGAGTTGTGGTACTTTCTGAGGACAAAGGGAATATGGGTAGTGGAAGAAGGGAGTTATAAATATCAGTTTGACCATATGACCAGTTACAGAAATGAGGATTGTTATTGTTAGGTGTATTTCCCCCTTATTTTGTTATGGATATGTTTGTGTGTGTGCGTGTATAATAAATATTTATGTTTTTTAATCTCTCTTATCCCCTTATCATATAACATAAGGTGTTTGAACTTCACATGATCATAGTTGAGAGTTGCTAACTTTCCATCATAGTATTTAAGTATAGAACATGAAGAAGAATAAAGATCACCACCACAATCACATGAGCCAATTCCTTAAAATAAATCTCTTGTTCATATATTGCTTTGGAGGAAAGGTAAACTTTTTAACTTCGGGTTAAGTGAACAATAGCAGCCTACAGTGTCCCTATCCACTTTTTGGAGTTTTAAGGTTTCATAAAACTTAAAAAAAAAAAAAAAATGAGAATGAACTGCAGAAACTAAGTGTATTAGGTACAGACAATTAATGAAAGTCCAAATTGTGAGGAATACAGGCAAACCTGGCATTTGCACGTGAGCGTTTCACTGCTGTCAGGTGCTCAACGAACTGTCGATCTCCCTAAGCTTCGGATATCCCTTTGGTACTGATGACCTTTTTCAGAGCACCTTTGACATCCTTGTTCCTAAGCGTGTAAATCAAAGGGTTGAGTAAGGGGGTGATGAAAGTGTAAACGAGGGCAAATTGGCGGTCCTCATCCACCGAGGAGCTGGATTGGGGGCGCAAGTACACCAAGGCGCAGAAGCCGTACTGCAGCAGGACCACGGTGAGGTGGGACGAGCAGGTGGAGAAGGCCCGGCGGCGGCCCTCGGCAGAGCGCATGCGCAGGATGGTGGCGGTGATGAACGCGTAGGAGACGCAGATGAGCAGGAAGGGGACGGTCAGCACGAGGATGCTCACAACATAGAGGACAGCCTGGTGCACGCGGATGTCCGCACAGGCCAGGCGCAGGACCGGGGGCACGTCGCAGAGGAAGTGGTTGATTTCCCGGCGGCGCCCGCAGAAGGGCAGGGTGAAGATGAGGGCGGTGAGCGGCAGGGAGAGCAGCAGGGCCAGGCCCAGGGCGCCGGCCACCGCCTGCGCGCACAGCCTCGGGGTCATGATGAGCGTGTAGTGCAGCGGGTGGCAGATGGCCGCGTAGCGATCGTATGCCATGACCGCCAGGAGGAAGCAGTC
>VSMD01105015.1:0-92984 GCA_008750895.1 Mirza zaza
GGGCGGATCATTTGAGCTCAGGAGTTCGAGACCAGCCTGAGCAAGAGCGAGACTCCATCTCTACTAAAAATAGAAAGAAATTAATTGGCCAACTAATATATATAGAAAAAATTAGCCGGGCGTGGTGGCACATGCCTGTAGTCCCAGCTACTTGGGAGGCTGAGGCAGCAGGATTGCTTGAGCCCAGGAGTTTGAGGTTGCTATGAGCTAGGCTGACGCCATGGCACTCACTCTAGCCTGGGCAATAAAGTGAGACTCTGTCTCAAAAAAAAAAAAAACTCCTGGGCTCAAGCGATCCTCCTGCCTCAGCCCCCTGAGTTGCTGGGGCTACAGGTGTGTACCACCATGCCCAGCTAATTTTTTCTATTTTTGGTAGAGAAGGGGGTCTCACTCCTGCTCAGGGTGATCTTGAACTCCTGAGCTCAAGCGATTCTCCCACCTCAGCCTCCTGGAGTGCTAGAGTAACAGACATGAACCCTTGCACCTAGGCTGTTCATTGTTGATAAAGGTGAATCTAATACATAGAAAAGAAATTAATAACTAGCAATCCTGTATCAGTTAGGGTCCCAGCAAGAAAGAGTTCACTGCAGATGGCTCAACTGAAGTATCTTTAAGAAAGGATCTACTTAGAGTGATGCTGATGGCTCAAAAGGAATAAATACAGGATAGCAAGATGTCCAGGGGGAAGCAAGGGCTGCTACCATCCCTAGAACTGGAGGAATAAAATGAAGAAATAATGTAACTGGAGTGAAGGAGGGGTCATCTGGCTGGAATGGTAGCTTTGGAGATGGAGCATTTAAGCAGGGAGGACAGAAGAAAAGAGCTCCTTTTTCTTCCATTTTCTAATTTCTAGTGTCTTTTATTGTCTTTCATGAGCCAGTCTAACCAGAACCCAGTTGGTAGTGCAGTCCATAGATACAAGCTGTCAAAAATAGGCTGAGAGAAGTGCATGTGGAGACCAGCATAACATCAAATCCTTGATTTTTTTTTTTTTGTAGATTCATGTGTGTGTGTGTAGGAAAAAGCTAAGTTTTAAGAAAAGTAAGTGGATTAAAAGAAAAGCATTAAACAATAGTACAAGTAAAAAATCATGACTAAAGTTTGGGAAACACTGGGAAAATAGTTCTGTGAGCAGCACTGTATTCAGCATAGTCAAAATGGTCACTGTAAGATTTGTTTTCTGACTTATTTTAGAAAATTTTCATTGTTTTTTTTTTTTTTTTTTGAGACAGTCTCTCACTCTGTCACCCTGGCTAGAGTGCAGTGGTGTCATTGTAGCTCACTACAACCTCCAACTCTGGACTCAAGCCATCCTCCTGCCTCAGCCGCCCCAGTAGCTGGGCCTACAGGCATGTGCCACCATGCCCGGCTAATTTTTCTATTTTTTTGTAGAGACAGGGGTCTTGCTGTTGCTCATGCTGGTCTTGAACTCCTGGCCTCAAGTGATCTTCCTGCCTCCGCCTGAGCCACCGTGTCCGGCCTCATCTTAATTATGGTCTGACTAGTGCTCTACATGTATATGTTTTCTAGGCAACTGAAGCCTAAGCCTTTGCACAATTTTATTTACCTGTTTTAGAGGGACTTTTACTCTAAAACGATAGTAATTTCCTGAAATGTATCTGATTTCCTCATCTCAGTAACTATAGTGGTGGTTCCCAAACTTTAGGGTACACCAGGCTTACTTGGGAGGTCTTGATTAAACAGGTGGGCCCCCTCCTCTGGAGTTTATTTTTTTATTTTTTATTTTTTTTGAGACAGAGTCTCACTCTGTTGCCCGGGCTAGAGTGCCATGGCGTCAGCCTAGCTCACAGCAACCTCAAACTCCTGGGCTCAAGCGATCCTCCTGCCCCAGCCTCCTGAGTAGCTGGGACTACAGGCATGCAGCACCATGCCCAGCTAATTTTTTCTATATGTTTTTAGTTGGCCAATTAATTTGTTTCTATTTTCAGTAGAGACGGGGTCTCGCTCTTGCTCAGACTGGTTTCGAACTCCTGACCTTGAGCGATCCTCCTGCCTCGGCCTCCCAGAGTGCTAGAATTACAGGTGTGAGCCACCGAGCCCGACCTGGAGTTTATCTTTTAGTAGGACTGGAGTAGGACCTGGGTTGATGCTGATATTACTGCTAATGGGATCACACTTTGAGAACCAGTAGTGCTAGAGTATTTTGAGCTTAATTTAATGTTTTCTTGATGACATAGGGTCATTTAACCTACAAAGGTATATTTGATACTTAAGTGCAGGGATGTTTTTTCAAAATGGTTCCAGGTCAATTTTATAACCTGTATTTCTTTTTACTCTTTCTGCTGTCATTCTCTGTGCCTCTGTCTCAATGTAATTTTCCTGTATTAAGCTCTCTGGGCTGAGACTAGATAAGTTGGTTGAATTTTAGTTTAGAAAAGACAAGGTCTGAAAGCAAAGTTCATGCACTTTAGTGAATGAGCTTTAGTGTATCCATTTTGACTGCTCAGTTTTGTTTTCTGATTATTCTTCAAGATATCTAAGACTGCAACATAAATGACATTTGGTTACGTGTGGTATCACTTTTAAGTTGTTCTATACTTGCCTTAGATGAATAGGGATCTCAAGATTTTCTGATACTTTTAGTAGTCGAACACCTTGGGAGAAGTCCATGAGAAACTTTCTGTCTATATTAAATTCTTGTTATGGTTCTGTAGCTAGCCTATAACCTATATCAGGTATGTCTTTTTGTTTTAAAGTCTGTCTTAAACTGTGTTGTGTCTTGTAAGCACTTTTAAGTCTTTTGAAATATAGAAAGGGAGCAGGTAACTAGTATTATGCGTTTTTGTAAACCCTAAATCTTGGATGTAGGTATATAATCTTTATTCCCCCAAGATAACTAAAACTGTGTAACATTAGCATAGAAAAGGGGAATAATGAATTTGTGTTTTTCAATAGTGAGTATTCTAGAACTGTTGGCTTCATATGTTTGATAGAAAATTTACCTTGTAGGCATGTTGAAAATTTGTTTGGAGAATGCATGGAAAAATAATTACATACTTCTCAGTTGTTACCACATATTTTCAAACAACAAGGAATTTACTGTTCAAGTGCCTGTATCAGAGATGTCTTCCACATCTTTTCTGTTGATAGGAATTTTAAGGCCTCCATGTCTCGGGTTTCCTTTCTAGGTAGATTTATATATTCTGTCTTGACTTTATTTTTTGTACTTACTAACTCGTTTTTTTTACTTCTTTGACTTTTTCTCTGAAACCCTACTAATGCTGATTTGTGAAAGAAATCGTTGCTTAAGATTGATTACCTTACCTCAGTTTGTTTTTGCAAGCTTTTTTCCTTGTTAGTAATAAAGTTATCAGTATATGTTTTGTTATACCTTGTAAATTGAGATATAATTTCACATTATTTCATTTGATTTTTCATTATAATTCCTAAAGATGATAATAGGAGGTGGTATTTTTCTTATTTTAGCTAGAGCAAATCAAAGTACAGAGAGGTACTCAAATTTTACCCTAGGTCTTAGCAATCCCAAAGCCCATGCTTTTACTCCATTATATATACACTGTAATAGTCATGTTTTTACATTGGGTATGTCACTTAATTAACTTCATTGTCTTCATCCTTAAAGTGGGAATATTAATTCCAACTTCATAGCATTATTGTGAGGATTAAATTGAATAATATGTATAAATTGCTTAAAACAGTGCCTGGCACATAGCCAAACTACAATAACTGCTGTTAATACTAGTGGTTGTTATACCACATTACTTTTCTTTTTCTGCCTTTAAAAGTTACCATCATAAAATTGATTTCTCAGATTTTCAGGCAACATTTGCCGTAGTGAAATTTCACCATCAAAAAAGATTCTTAGATTATTTCTTTATTTATATTCAGTTAGTTTTATATCCTGTCTTTAAAAAAACCTTTCATTCCTGTTAGTCTAATTTTTTCTCTCTTAAAAGAACATGCAACAAAATAATTGCTTGAGAAAGCTGTTGAAAGTATTGTTTATATTGTTCTAATATGCTGGGAGAAAAAATGGTTGCCTTTTCTGAGATTAAAATGTTTATTCAGGCCAGACATGGTGGCTTACACCTGTAATCCTAGCTCTCTGGGAGGCCGAGGCGGGAGGATCGCTCAAGGTTAGGAGTTCTAAACCAGCCTGAGCAAGAGTGAGACCTACTTTAGTGAGTCTCTACTAAAAATAGAAAACAAATTAATTGGCCAACTGAAATATATAGAAAAAATTAGGTGGGCATAGTGGTGCCTGCCTGTAGTCCTAGCTACTCAGGAGGCTGAGGCAGAAGGATCACTTGAGCCCAGGAGTTTGAGGTTGCTGTGAGCTAGGCTGACGCCATGGCACTCTAGCCCGGGCAACAGAGTGAGACTCTGTCTCAAAAAAATAAAACAAAAAACCAAAACGTTTATTCATATTTTTTTTGCTAAATCTAAAATGGATATTGCTTATTTGATGGCCTATTGGGGGTTTTTAAGAATTGGCCATTTGGGACAATTATTGGCTAATGCATGCATATAAAAGATAGAAAAAAGTAGGAATTTCATATCTATAGAATTTGTAAAATACCATTATATTAGCATTAACTTTTATAACTTAATTTTTTTTATTTTGAGACTGAGTCTGACTCTGTTGCCTTGGGTAGAGCGCAGTGGTACATCGTAGCTCACTGCTCACTGGGCTCAAGCAATCCTCTTGCCTCAGCCTCCCAGAGTGTTAAGGATTATAGGCATGAGCCACCACACCCAGCCTGTAATTGAATTAATTAGTGTATTTATTTATATTTCAGCCTACTATGGGAATACAGATGTTTAGATTACATATTATTGGCCTTTGCCCCACCTGAGTCAGAGCGTCAAGCATGTCCTGTAACTGAATTTTAACAAACTTTGTTGGGAACAGTGTCTTGCTTAACTGGCTTTCTCTAAGTAGTTATTTTAAAAGATAAATTTCTAAAACTGTCTTACATGTTTGTCCCCCCCAATAGGGCATTCTTAGCAGGGTTACTGAATCTGTTAAGAATATCGTGCCAGGGTGGCTACAGAGATACTTCAACAAGAATGAAGATGTATGCAGCTGCTCAAGAGACACAAACGAGGTTCCACACTGGCCAGAGAATAGAGAAGATGACCATTTGACTTATGCTGATGAGGAGAGCTCTAATATTAATGATGGGAGAATCACTCCGGAGCCAGCAGTCAGTAATACAGAAGGTAAATAGAATGTGCATATTTTGTCATGAATGATAGGTTTTCATGCCTTAATTTTAACATATTAACTGGCTATGATAAATCTAATTGGGTGGCACATAAACTGTGTAGGAGGGTGACAATCATGTTCAAATTGGATATCTTTTATATATCAGCTTTTTGTTTATTAAAGAAGGTTGATAAACTGTGTATCGCTTAAGAGTATATGCTCTGATGTCAGATGTCCTGGGTTTCGATTTTCATACCGCCAATATTGGTTGTGTGGCTTTTGGCAAGGTAATTAATATATTTTCTCGTTTGTATCTTCATAAGTTGTTTGAAAAAGAGTAATTGTGAAGCCCTTAGAATAGGTCCTGGCACTAAGGTAGTAGCACTATATAAATATTAATTGTTAAAGTGAAACTGTGGTAGTGCCTGTGACAACAATTGGGGTATAATATGACTGCAGTTGCCTCTTATCCTCTTCGGAGCAAGCTCAGCTGGGTCATTCCATTAATCTTGCAGTTATGTGACCCTGCATTTTAAAGACTTGAACTTTTTTGATGTACTTTATAAATTTGCAGCATCTTGGTGGGGTTTACAAGTATTTAATGGATTCAGTAAAACCTGTGAATATGGTGTATTTGGGAATATTATTCTGTCAGTTCACTTTATATATTTTTATGGCATTATTGGGATACGTTTTTACATGCTATAAAACTCACCTATTTAAAGTGTACAGTTGAGTGGTTTTTAGTATATTCACAAGAATTCTGCAGTCATCACCACCACTGATTTTAGAACATTTTCATCACCCAACAAAGAAATATCATATCCACTGGTAGTCATTCCCTCTTCCCCTCTCCCAACTCCTGGCAGTCACTAATCTACTTTCTATCTCAGTGGATTTGCTTATTCCAGAAATTTCATGTAAATGAAATCATAGAATACGCAATCTTTGTGACTGACTTTAAATTAATACTGTGGTTTTAAGGTTTGTCCATATTTGTATCAGAAATTCATTTTTTTCCCCTGGACAATATTCCATTGTCTGGATAAACTACATTTTTAAAAATCCATTCATCAGTTGATGGATTTTTAGGATATTATGGATAATGCTGCTCTGAATATTGGTGTATAAAAGTTTGTTTGTGTAGAGTAAAATTGCTAGGTCATGGTAATTTTGTGTTTAACATTTTGAGGAATTGTCAAACTATTTCTCAAAGTCAGTCACACCATCTTTCTTACCAGTAGTGTATGAAGGTTCCATTTCTTTATATCTTCACCAGTACTTCAATTTATTTTGATTATAGCTATCCTAGTGGGTATGACATTATATCTTACTCTGGTTTTGATTTGTGTTTCCCTGATGACTAATGACATTGGGCATTTTGTGCTTATTAGCCATTTGTATATCTTTGGAAAAGTAGCTATTCAACCCCCTCTTTTTCATTTTTGATTGAGTTATTTGTCTTTTTATTGTTGAGTTGTAACAGAGCTTTATATATTCTGGATATAAGTCCTTTATCGGTATAGGATTTGCAAATATTTTCTTTCATTCTGTGGGTTGTCTTTTTCCTTGCTTGATGGTGTCCTTTGAAGCACAAAAACTTTTAATTTTGATGAAGCCCAATATATCTTTCAGTATATGTTTCTTTCATTGTGTATTTTTTCTTTCAATACATGTTTTGACATACATAGTTAGTTTTTTCTGTTAAATCTTGTCTTAAATAAATAATGTTTATGTATGCCCTGTTAATTTTGGCATTCTTAATATTTTCCTGCCTGGTTTGCCTGTAGTGAAAATGAAATGGACCTGAAAGAATGGTTTTTATTTTGGAGAAATGGGAATCTAAGTTTTCCTAGTAATATTCAATTTGATGTATTCTTTAAATGTTCAATTATTTTTATTAGAATAACTTCAGAAGTTTTAGTATCTGTGCTTTTCAAGGATCCCCCCCACACCTCCTCCCCCCCTTTTTTAAAGTGACAGTCTCACTCCGTCTTCCGGGCTAGAGTGCAGTGACACCATTACAGCTCACGGCAGCCTTGAACTCCTCCGCTCAAAGAATCATCCCTCCTTAGCCTCCCAGTAGCTGAGACTACAGGCACACATTGGTACACCCACCTAATTTTTTTTTGTGCCTGGTTAGAGATGGATTTTTCTGTGTTGCCTAGGCTGATCTCAAACTCCTGGCCTCAAGCAGTCTTCCCGCTTCAGCCTCCCTCCCAAAACTCCGGGATTATCCTGGCCCAGGGTTTCTTTTAAATATGTTGCCAGCAACTGTCTTGAGGCTTTATCTGGTAGATCTCTAAGCTGAGTGCTTTCATGTCATTTTCTTTTCTGGCCACCAAATAAGACCCCAGCTTTTCTCTTTCTTTTGGTTAGAGACTTCTAGGGAACACCAGTGTATACACAGCGACTGAAACTATCTTTTCCATCTTAATGAACATACTTGTAAGAATTAACTAACTTGAAGAATTTAGTTTAGGTTTCAGATACATGGAGAGTTTCTCCTTCTACAGTTGTGAAGTTTTATTTGTGTGTTTGTATTTTCATGAAAACAGTGGGATTGATTTCATCTGTTTGCCAAGATCAATATGAACTGAGATTTTATTTACCATATTATTAAACTCATAAGGTAGCTTTTCTGTTATATGTGTACTATCTTATAAAATTATTATGGAAAATTTCCTGCTACTGAAGTAAGGAGGATAGTACAGCGAAGCCCCATGTGTAGTCATCACCCAGCTTCAACAGTCAACTTACGGTTGATCTTGTTTTCTGTGTTCCCACACTTATTTGCCCACCTTCTCATCCCTACTCCCCTCATGTAGAAGCAAATTGTGGGCAGCTTTTTGATATCTACTTCAAAAACTTGATAGCAATTTCCTCTCTCATTCTTATCTTAGATCTGAATCCTGCTCCTCTCTTGCTCAGGCTGGTTTCTGCCCCACTTGGCCTCCCAGAGTGCTAGGATTACAGGCGTGAGCCACCGCGCCTGGCCAGAAATACATTTCTTTAGGCGATAGCTATTAGTGAGTCCTCTGATGGCTCTTGGTAAAGTAAATTGAAAACCTTTTGGAAAGGATTCACCATTCTAGATGCCATTAAAAACATCCATGATTTATGGAAGGAGGTGTAAATTTTTTTTTTCTTTTTTTTTTTTTATGAGGGGAGGGGTAAATTATCAATGTGAACAAGAGTTTGGAAGAAGTTGATTTCAACCCTTGGATGACTTTCAGAGGTTCAAAGCTTCAGTGGAGGAAGTCACTACAGATGTGGTAGATTAGCAAGAGAATTAGAATTGAAAGTGGAGCCTGAAGTTGTGACTGAATTGCTGTAAACTCGTGATCAAACTTGAATAAATGAGGAGTTATTTCTTAAGGATGAGCAAAACAAGTAGTTTCTTTCTTTTTCTTTCCTTCCTTCCTTCCTTCCTTCCTTCCCTTCCTTCCCTTCCTTCCCTTTCTTTCCTTTCTTTCTTTTCTTTCTTTCTCAGTCTTGCTTTGTTGCCCAGGCTAGAGTGAGTGCCGTGGCGTCAGCCTAGCTCACAGCAACCTCAAACTCCTGGGCTCAAGCGATCCTGCTGCCTCAGCCTCCCGAGTAGCTGGGACTACAGGCATGCGCCACCATGCCCGGCTAATTTTTTTTTTTTTCTATATATGTTAGGTGGCCAATTAATTTCTTTCTATTTATAATAGAGATGGAGTCTCCCTCAGGCTGGTTTCAAACTCCAGACCTCGAGCAATCCGCCCGCCTCGGCCTCCCAAAGTGCTAGGATTACAGGTGTGAGCCACCGCGCCCGGCCAACAAGTAGTTTCTTGAGATGGAATCTACCCCTGGTGAAGATGCTATGGACATTGTTGAAATGGCAACAAAGGATTTAGAATATTACATTAACACTTGGTGAAACAGTGGCAGGATTGAGAGAGGATTGACTCCAGTTTTGAAAGTTCTGTTGGTAAAATGCTGTCAAACAGCATCACATGCTACAGAGAAATCTTTTGTGAAAGGAGGAGTCAATTGATGTGGCAAACTTCATTTCAAGTTGTCTTTTTTGTTGTTGAGACAGAGTCTCGCTCTGTTGCCTGGGCTAGAGTGCTATGGCGTCAGCCTAGCTCACAGCAACCTCAAACTCCTGGGCTCAAGCGATCCTACTGCCTCAGCGTCCCAAGTAACTGGGACTACAGGCATGCACCACCATGCCCGGTTAATTTTTTCTATATATTTTAGTTGGCCAATTAATCTCTTTCTATTTTTAGTAGAGATGGGGTCTAGCTCTTGCTCAGGCTGGTTTCGAACTCCTGACCTTGAGCGATCTGCCCGCCTTGGCCTTCCAGAGTGCTAGGATTACAGGCGTGAGACACGGTGCCTGGCCTCAGGTTCTAATTTTAAGAAATTGCCACAACCTCTCTGACCTTCAGCAGCTACCACTCTGATCAGCCAGCAGCCATCCACAGGGAGGGAAAGACCCTCCACCAGCTAAAAGCTTGACTCACTGAAGGTACAAATGATCCTTAGTATTTTTTAGCAATAAAAAATTAATTTTAATTAATTTAAAATTAAGATAGGTACTTCCTTTCCATTTTCCTTTTTCCCCTCTCCTCTCCCTCTTCCCCTTCCTTTTTTTTTTTTTTTTTTTTTTTTTTTTTGAGGCAGAGTCTTGCTCTGTCACCCAGACTAGAGTGCTATGATGTCAGCCTAGCTCACAGCAACCTCAAACTCCTGGGCTCAAGTGATTCTCCTGCCTCATCCTCCCTAGTAGCTGAGACTACAGGAATGTGCCACCACAACTGGCTCAGTTTTTCTATTTTTAGTCATCTGACTAAGTTTTTCTGTTTTTAGTAGTGATGGGGTCTTGCACTTGCCCAGGCTGGTCTCCAACTCCTGACTTCAAGTGATCCTCCTGCCTCGACTGCCCAGAGTGCTAGGATTATAGGCATGAACCCTTATTCCCAGTCCTTGTTTAATCTTCTTATTTTTTTTTTGAGACAGAGTCTGGCTTTGTTGCCCAGGCTAGAGTGAGTGCCATGGCATCAGCCTAGCTCACAGCAACCTCAAACTCCTGGGCTCGAGCAATCCTCCTGCCTCAGCCTCCCGAGTAGCTGGGACTACAGGCATGCGCCACCATGCCTGGCTAACTTTTTCTATATATATTAGTTGGCCAATTAATTTTCTTTCTATTTATAGTAGAGACAGGGTCTCGCTCTTGCTCAGGTTGGTTTCGAACTCCTGACCTCGAGCAATCCACCCGCCTCAGCCTCCCAAAAAGCTAGGGTTACAGGCGTGAGCCACCGCGCCCGGCCTTGTTTAATCTTAATATCCCAGAATGTGTCCTTTATTAGGCATGGTTTGGAGGGTGAGGATGCTTTGTAAGTACCCCAACCTGATATTGCTGTTAGCAGCATACCTTTAAGCAGAAGCATGTCATATTAGATTTCTTTTTCCACTGCCATTTCTGTATATACTACATTTAGCAGATGTCTGCCAAATATCTAGAAAATTTTCCTATCATTTTATCCTATAGGTTAAACTAATGCACGGATAAGAGAATGGATAAGTAAAAAGCACTTTTATGATATAATATACTACACTAGTAGAATATTTCATTCCCTAAGCATAATTTTAACCTATGCATATATATATCCTGATTGTGGAGAAATTGAAATAATTACAATGTTTAAATGCTAAGTGGTTTAAAATGCTAGTAGCAGGCCAGGCGTGGTGTAAAATCAATTTAGGTATTCTGTTGGATTTTTAAATTAGGATTTTTCATGAATGATGATTTTTTTAAAAAAGATAATTCTTTTCCTCTATTCTTGGTCCTGCTTGCTTTTTTTTTTTTAGAAAAAAAATTGTTTTCGATTTGTGGTAAAATATACATAACATAAAATTTACCATTTTTCAGTGCTCAGCTCAGTGATATTAAATATATTCATATTGTTGTGCAACCATTTACAACCATCTGTCTCAGAACTTTTTTCATCTTGCAAAACTCAAAGTCTGTACCCATTGAAAAATATCTCCCCATATCCCCTCCCTCAGTCCCTGGCAGCCACCACTCTAGTGTTTGTCCCTATGATTTTGACTACTCAGTACCTCATATGAGTGGAATCATACAGTATTTTTGTTACTGGCTTATTTTACTTGGTTTATTTTACTTAGTCTTTAAGGCTCATTCATCTTGTAGCATGTATCAGAATTTCCTTTTTAAGGCGAAATAATCCATTGAATGTATATACCACATTTTGGTTATCCATTCGTCCGTCGATGGACATTTGGAGTTGCTTTTACCTTTTGACTATTTTGAATAATGCTGCTGTGAACATGAGTGTACAAATGTCTGAGACCCCGCTTTCAATTTTTTGAGTATGTTCCCAGAAGTGGAATTGCTAGATCATAAGGAAACTCTGTCTTTAATTTTTTGAGGAGTCACTATACTGTTTCCATAATGTCTGTACCATTTTACGTTCCCACCGTCAGTGCATAAGGATTTCAGCTTCTCCATGTCTTTGCCAACATTTAATTTCTCTTTTTCTGATAGTAGCTATCCTAATGGGTGTGAGATGATATCTCATTCTGGTTCTAATTTGTATTTCTCTTATTAGTGATGTGTTGGGCATCTTTTTATATTCTCATTGGCCATTTGTACATCATCTGTGGAGAAATGCCTATGTAGTTTCTTTGTTCTTTTTTCTTTTGAGACAGTCTCACTCTGTTGCTGGGGCTAGAGTGCCATGGTGTCAGCCTAGCTCACAGCAACCTCAAACTCCTGGGCTCAAGTGATCCTTCTGCCTCAGCCTCCTGAGTAGTTGGGACTACAGGCACACGCCACCATGCCCGGCTAATTTTTTCTATCTATTTTTAGTTGGCCAATTAATTTCTTTCTATTTTTTAGTAGAGACAGGGTCTTGCTCTTGCTCAGGCTGGTTTCAAACTCCTGACCTTGTGCAGTCCTCCCTCCTTGGCCTCCCAGAGTGCTAGGATTACAGGCGTGAGCCACCCACCGCACCCGGCCTCTTGTAGGAGTTCTTATTCTTTTTTGCTTTGATTTACCTTTTATTTTTTATTTACTTTAAAAATTTTCAATTATTATGGATGCATAATAGTTGTACATATATTTGTAAGGTATAGGTGATATTTTGCATTACGTGTATAATTTGTAATAATCAAATCAGGGTAATTGGGATGTCCATCACCTCAAGCATTTGTTATTTTGTTGTGTTGGGAACATTCCAGTTCTACTTTTTTAGTTATTTTGAAATATTCAATAAATTATTGTTAAATGTAGCCATGTGTTAACGGTGCCACTAAATATTAGATCTTACTCCTTCTATCTAGCTGTATTTCCTTTCCTTTTCCTTTTCCCTTCCTTCTTTCCTCCTCCTCTCTTATTTTTCCTTTCCCACAACCCCCACATCTAGCTGTATTTTGTATCCATTAACTATCCGTTGTTTATTGCCTCCCCTCTCCACTACCTTTCCCAGTCTCTCATAACCATCATTCTACTCTTTATGAGTTTAATTTTTTTTAACTCCTATATGTAAGTGAGAATATGTGAGATTTGTATTCTTGTGCCTGTCTTATTTCACTTAACATAATGTCCTTTAGTTACATCCATGTTGTTGCAAATGACAGGATTTTATTCTTTTTTGTGAATAATATTCCATTGCATATATATATCACATTGTTTTTTATCCATTCATCCATTTATGGACACGTAAATTGATTCCATGTTTTGGCTGGTGCGAATAATACTGCAGTATACATGGCGGTGCAGATATCTCTTTAATATACAGATTTCCTGACTCATGCCTGTAATCCTAGCACTCTGGGAGGCCAAGGCGGGAGAATTGCTCAAGGTCAGGAGATCAAAACCAGCCTGAGCAAGAGCAAGACCCTGTCTCTACTAAAAATAGAACGAAATTAATTGGCCAACTAAAAATAGAAAAAATTAGCCAGGCATGGTGGTGTGTGCCTGTAGTCCCAGCTACTTGGGAGGTTGAGGCAGAAGGATCACTTGAGCTCAGAGTTTGAGGTTGCTGTGAGCTAGGCTGACCCCACAGCACTCTAGCCAGGGCAACATAGTGAGACTCTGTCTCAAAAAAAAAATGTGTGTGTGTGTATATATATTCTCTCTCTCTCCCTCTCCCTCTCCCTCCCTCTCCTCTCACACTCACACTCACACTCTCTTTCACACACTCACTCTTACTTCCTTTCTTTTGGATATATACCCAGCAGTGGGATTGTTGGATCATATATGGTAGTTCTGTTTTTAGTTTCTTGAAGAATCTGCATGTTGTTCTTCATAGCAGCCGTGTACTATTAATAATTTACATTCTCATTAGCAGTTTACAAGGGTTCCCCTTTCTATACATTGTCACTAGTATCCATTATCACTTATCTTCTTGATAAAAGCCATTTTAACTGGGGGCAGGAATTCTTTATATATTCTGGATATTAACTCCCTAATCAGTTATATGGTTTGCAGATATTTTCTCTCATTTTGTAGGTTGCCTTTTCATTCTCTTGGTTGTGTCTTTTGATGCACAGAAGTTTTCATGTTTGATAAAGTCCCATTTATCTATTTTTGCTTCTGTTGCCTATTCTTTTAGTGAAGAAATTATTGTCAAATCCAGTGTTGTTATGGTCTATTTTCTTCTTGGGAGTTTAAATTTTGGGTGTTAAATTTAAGTCTTTAATCCATTTTGAGTTAATTTTTGTATATGTTTCAAGATAAGCATCCAGCTTCATTCTTTTCCATGGTGGGTATCCAGTTTTCCAAAATCATTTGTTGAAGAGACCAACCTTTTTTCATTGAGTGGTCTTAACTTCTTTGTTGGAGATCATTCGAACATATATGGGGGTTTGTCTGGGCTTTGTATTCTCTTCCATGGTCTATGTTGTCTGTATGGCAGTGCCATATTATTTTGATCACTGTAGTTTTGTAATAAATTTGAAATCAGGGTGTGAGACCTCCAACTTTTTTATTCTTTTTAAAGATTATTGTGGCTATTTGGGGTCCCTTGAGTTTTTGGTATTTCTATTTCTCTTTAATTTTTCTTATTTCAGCATGTGTTTAGGTTATGTATATTGCCTTTGCCCCACCCAAGTCAGAGCTTCAAGCGTGTCCATCCCCCAGACGTGGTGTGTACTGCACCCATTAGGTGTGAATATACCCATGCTTCTCCCCCCGACCTGCCCAACACCTGATGAATGTTACTACTATATGTGCACTTAAGTGTTGATGTGTTAAGTTAGTTAATACCAGTTTGATGGTGAGTACATATGATGTTTGTTTTTCCATTCTCGTGATACTTTACTTAGTGTAGAATAGGCTCTAGCTCTATCCAGGTTGGTATTTCTATTTCTGCAAAAAATGTCTTTGGGATTTTGATAGGGATTGTATGACTCTATAGGTTGCTTTGGATAGTATTGACATCCTAACAATATTGTCTTCCAGTCCATGAACTTGGGATATTTTTCCATTTATTTGCTTTCTTTAATTTCTTTTAGCATTGTTTTATAATTTTTATTGTGTACATCTTTTACCTCCTTGGATAATTTCTAAATGTTTTATTTTTTTGATGCTATTGTAAATGGATTTGTTTTTTAATTTACTTTTCAGATTGTTCATTATTAGTGCATAGAAACACAATGATTTTTTGTGTGTCCTGATACTTTGCTGAATTTATTTGTTCTAACAGGTGTTTTGTGGGGTCTTTAATCTATATATAAAATTAAGTCATCTGCAAACAGATAATTTTACTGTTTCCCTTCCAATCTAGATACCTTTTATTTCTCCTTTTATTGCTCTGGCTCTAACTTATAATACTATGTTGAATAGATGTGGAAAAAGTGGGAAGCCTTGCCTTCTGATCTTACAGGAAAATCTTTCAGGCTTTTACCATTCAGTATGATGATAGCTCTGTTTTTTTGTATGGCTTTTCTTATGGTGAGTTAGTTTCCTTCTAGTCCTGGTTTGTCCAGTATTTTTATCTGCACCTTTTCATTTAATAGTACTTTGAAACTAAATAATCCAGAATTGTTTTGTATTGCTTAAGCTGTAAATTTTTTTTAAAGACAAACTTTTAGAAAGCACACAGAAGAAAATTAGAGTAGCAAACACAGTATGGCAGCACATTACAAAATACTAGGGAGAATATTAATCAGGGAATGCAAGGAATCATTCAGCATTTAATAAAATTTAGCATGTTACTAGGTAAAATGATCCTATACTTTTTCTCCTTTTAGTAGATACTAAATAGGCATTGATTAAAATTTAAAATCCATTATTTACTTCTATGTGGAATTTGGAAACTACTTCTTTCTTAACATGTCAATCTTTCAAACCAAAGGTCAGAATCATGTTTAATAGTGAAACATTAGACACATTCCCATTAAAGTTAGGAATAAGATAGAAGCCCATTGTCAATATAGTAGTAGATATTAAGAATGTAATAAGAGAATGTTCAAATAAGGGAATTCTGTAAATTGATCACAAAGTTAATATTTAAAAATTCAACTCTCTTATTTAAGCAGTATCCAGTTCGAAAATGTGAAGGAAGACGGGATCCCATTTACTATATCAGACAATATAAACACAGGAATATACTTAACAAGAAGTATAGGCACTCTAGAAGAAATCTTAAGTTCTGCTGAGGGACATAAAGGAGACCTGAACAAAAAGGAAGGGTGGGTAGGAAAACAATGTTGGAAATGATATCAGTTTCTTTTTAAAATCTTAAAGTCAGTGTGATCCCAATCAAAATAATTTTAACATGTCTTTTAGGAACTTTGAACATATTCAGTAGCTACTTTTTACAGCCTTGTTACACTAAATAATTAAAAGTTTCTGTCAGACCAGGCGCGGTGGCTCACGCCTATAATCCTAGCTCTCTGGGAGGCCGAGGTGGGCGGATCATTTGAGCTCAGGAGTTCGAGACCAGCCTGAGCAAGAGCGAGACCCCCATCTCTACTATAAATGGAAAGAAATTAATTGGCAAACTAATATATATAGAAAAAAATTAGCTGGGCATGGTGGCACATGCCTGTAGTCCCAGCTTCTTGGGAGGCTGAGGAAGCAGGATTGCCTAAGCCCAGGAGTTTGAGGTTGCTGTGAGCTAGGCTGACGCCATGGCACTCACTCTAGCCTGGGCAATAAAGTGAGACTCTGTCTCACAAAAAAAAAAAGTTTCTGTCTACTTTCTTGGGTTAAAGTTTTTGTTGACTGTTTTTCTCCCCTACTGTGGACCACATTTTTCTTTTTTATGTTTATCAAATGAGTTTTTGATTAAATATTTGCATTTGAATAATAATGTGTAGAGACTCTGGATTCTGTTATCTTCCTCTGAAGAGTTTTGATTCTTTTTTTGTTTGTTTGTTTGTTTTGACACAGAGTCTCACTTTGTTGCCCAGGCTAGAGTGAGTGCCTTGGTGTCAGCCTAGCTCACAGCAACCTCAAACTCCTGGGCTCAGGCAATCCTGCTGCCTCAGCCTCCTGAGTAGCTGGGACTACAGGCATGCGCCACCATGCCCGGCTAATTTTTTCTATATATATTAGTTGGCCAGTTAATTTGTTTCTATTTATAGTAGAGACGGGGTCTCACTCTTGCTCAGGCTCTTTTCGAACTCCTGACCTCGAGCAATCCACCCGCCTCGGCCTCCCAGAGTGCTAGGATTACAGGCGTGAGCCACCACGCCCGGCCAGTTTTGATTCTTGTTTTAGTAGGCAGTTTGGTTACTGACTGATTATTTTGAACTTCTTTAGATACAGTTTTATGCTGGGTTAATGTGTGTTTGTGGAAATTCCAAGGTGTTTCCTGAGCCTCCTAATGTGGTAAGACTAATCTGTCTCTTCTGTGGCTTTTTAGGAGAGATCTAGAGTAGGCCTTGTTCTAGGACATAGTCCTTACTCCTGAGGGGAAGCTTTTTCGTATGCCAGCTGAATGTCAGTGTTAATGGAATCTCTAAGTTGTGGCAGCCCTGGAACTTCAAAGTCCTCAACAGTGTTGTTTTTCCTAGCACTGCTCACTATCTGGCATCTTTGTTTTCTCAACACCATTGCAGCTATTTGATAAGTCCTAGGTGGTCTTGCTCTGTGTATGTACAGCCCATCCACTCACTGGTCATGTCTATGCAGATTTTCTAGGGGCTTCTCTCTGTCCAGTGTTCTTCATTCTGATTTTTGCCTGCTGTGTTTTGCTAAGATTCCAGGTCTCTTGTCTGAAAATGTTCTTAGAGAGGTGGGTAATCATAGGGCTCACCTTGTGAGTTTTTTTGGGTGCTGTTTCCTTATGTCTGAAAGCAGTTGGTTCATATTTTTTCTCCAGTTTTATAGTTTACAGTAGAAGAGTTAGTTTGATCCCAGCTATTTCATCCTAACTGGAATCCTCTTTTGGGAACTCGACATACAATTCTTAAAATCTTGATAATAACCCTGAAGATGAATAGAGAAATTCTGAAAAAAAAATAATAATGAGAAAGTGGGGTTGAGTAACTTTAACAGGTATTGAATGCGTTCTAAAGCTATAGTGTTTAAAATATGGTACTGGCACAGAAGTATAAAGATACATCATTAGAGGAAGGAAGGGTAAAGCCTCTTAGGATTTAGTATGTGGTAACAGTGGCTTCTCAGTCAGCGAGGAAAGGATGGCTTATTTAAGAAATTATTTTAGATTATAAACAGGCTAACCATTTGGAAAACAATAAAGTGGAATCCTTCTTTCACTCCTACATCATAACTGATTTCCAGATCAAATCAAGATTAAACTTTTCTTGAAATAAAAGCAATAGTACCAATAATCGGTTAAAAAAAATAACAACTGTATGATCTTGACATGGTAAAAGACTATGAACAAGGTATAAATTATTTTCTGTATTACAGAAGACATCAAAAAGTGAATGGCTTTAACCACCTGGGAAAGAATAGTTGTAGTATTTCAACTGTCATTGCATCACGTCGATCTTACTGATCAAAAAAAAATTAGCTCTTAATAATCTTATTTAGTACAAGAGATTATGTTAATATACAGTTAACAGAAGAAGAAATATAAATGGCCAGCGAATATAGGGAAGGATGCTCAAAAGCCCTCTTATTTAAGTAAATACAAATAAAAACAATGCCATTTGACATATTAGATTGATAAAAATCAGAAAAGGTTAATGCCCGGTGTTGGAGATAATGGGGAAATGTACATTATTATCTGGCATATAAGTTGTCAGGAAGTCCTTTGAGTCACAGTTTAATATCTGTCATAAGCTAAAATGAGTATGTGGTCTGATCCAGATGAAGTGATTCCACATATAATTGTTTATCTTGTTGATTCTTAGGATACCCGAGACTGCTCAGGCTAATTTAAGGGCCCAGCTTCAGACATACTGAATCATATTTTTTGTGGGTGGCTCATGCATGCTTAATAGTTTCTCCCCGTGATTCTCACACATATTTAAAGAGAACCATGGATTTATCCCAAAGAATCCTGCTAAACATATGCAGATATAAGTGCATGTATGTTTGATGAGGTATTGGGAAAACAATTGAATAAATAAATAAAGCATATGATGGTATGATAAATTACAAAGTAGTTTTTTTTCTTTTTTTTGGAGAGACAGAGTCTTGCTATGTTGCTAAGGCTGGAGTGCAGTGGCTACTTACAGGCATCATCATGGCGCGCTACAGTCTTGAACTCATTGATTGGCTCAAGCCATCCTCCTGCCTTGGCTTCCTGAGTAGTTGGGACTATAGGTGCGTGCCACCATGCCCGGCACAATGTAGTATTGAAAAGGAATGCTCTGAATGTAGTTGGGACTATAGGTGTGTGCCACCATGCCCGGCACAATGTAGTATTGAAAAGGAATGCTCTGAATGTAGAAACAAAATTGATAAATGATAAAACAAAAACAAATCACGGAGCAGGACACATAACATGATTATGTGTTTAGGGAAAATGTATTTATATCTGGGAGGATATATAAGTTTATCAGTGGTTATTCCTGGAGGGCTAGACTTTTGTCTATTGTTTTATGGCTTTCTTATATGGCTGCTTTAATAATTTTTTATGAGCATGTCTTGTAATAACATCTAGTCAAGGAAAATCAAGAATCGTGCACTTTCAGAAGTTATATGTGATCGCTGAACTACATTTTGAGACTATATTAGGAAAATTAGTTGAAACTTTGGCCAAAGTGTATCTGAAATTGTGCTTATCAGAGGAGGTCTCTGATTTGAACTGAAGCCAAATCATACACTTTAGTGTGTTTTCTTAAAGTAAAAACCATTTTATTGTGATAATGTATTGCTCTAAGTTGTATATTCATACTATTAATGCTTTTCTTTTAAGAACCGTCAACAACTAGTACTGCTTCAAATTATCCAGATGTATTAACAAGGCCTTCTCTTCATCGGAGCCATCTAAATTTCTCCATGTTGGAATCCCCTGTATTACACTGTCAGCCATCCACATCCTCAGCGTTCCCAATTGGCAGTTCTGGATTTTCCCTTGTAAAAGAAATTAAAGATTCTACCTCTCAACATGATGATGACAACATCTCAACTACCAGTGGTTTTTCTTCAAGAGCTTCTGATAAAGGTATTCTTGGCATTTAGTAGCACATAATTTTGGTAGTAAAATTAAGTTTCATGGGATAAAATTTTTTCTGACTTATAATTTTTTTATTTGCAAAAATGTGGCGTCCTGTAATTGGTGCTGTTACTATGCACTGCATATTTTTGTTTCAGATATAGCTGTTTCAAAGAACACTTCATTGCCACCTCTGTGGTCCCCAGAAGCTGAACGTTCTCATTCACTCTCACAGCACACTGCCACCAGCTCAAAAAAACCAGCATTCAACTTATCTGCCTTTGGAACGCTTTCCCCTGTGAGTACTAACTGGATTGAATTTAATCACATTAATTTTGAGTATTTATTGCTTATAATTTATCACTGTGTTTCTGTGCAGTCACTTGGGAATTCTTCATTCCTTAAAACTAGTCAGCTTGGAGATTCTCCTTTTTATCCTGGAAAAACAACATACGGTGGGGCGGCAGCTGCTGTAAGACAGTCTAAACTACGAAATACACCGTATCAGGTAGGCTTGAATAGGATAAGAGTTAATACCTTTTTTTTTCACTTTAACTGTACAATAAGTTATTTGGCACTTATAAAATAGACTTTAAATTTAAACTTGGTAAGATGATGGAACTGTGAATATCATTTTTTCAATTAGGGTATGTTGTGAACATTTTAGACCTAAGTGAACATTTTGTTTATTAGATTTGTGTGTGTGTGTGTAAGCACATTTATGTGTGTATAACCACTTCTGCAATCAAAATATTGAACAAACATTTTCATCACCCTAAAACTTTACCTTGTGCATCTCTGTAGTCAGTCCCTCCTCTCACTACCACCCTCTGGAAACCATTGGACTCTTCTTTCCTTGTAGTTTTGGCCTTTTCAGAATGTCATATAAATTTATTCATATACTATGTAGCCTTTTGAGTCTGGCTTATTCCACTTAGCATAATGCATTTGAGATCCACCTGTTTTTGTATACATCAGTAGTTATCTCTCTTTTTTTTTGCTGAGTAATATGGCTGTAATACAGTTTATCATTCATCAGTAATAAGATACTGGGTTGTTTCCAGTTTTTGGCACTTGTGAATAAAGGTGCTATGAACATTTTGTGTGAACATTTCATTTTCATCTCTCTTAGGTATGTACCTAGGTGTTGGATTGCTGGGTCATGTAGTACATATACAATAAACTTTATAGTAACCTGGCTGGACGAGGTGGCTCATGCTTGTAATCTCAGTGCTTTGGGAGGCTGAGGCAGGAGGATTGCTTGAGGCCAGGAGTTTGAGACCAGCCTGGACAATATAGTGAGACCCTGTTTCCACAAAATAACAAAACATAAAAAAATTATCTGGGTGTGGTGGCGCACGCTTTTGTAGTCCATCTACTCGGAAGGCTAAAGCAGGAGGAGTGCTTGAGCCCAGGAGTTCGAGGATACAGTGAACTATGATTGTGCCTCTGTACTCCAACCTGGGTGACAATGCGAGTCCTATCTCAAAAATAAATGCATACATACATACCTACTTAATAACTGCCAAACCATTTTCCAGAGTGGCTAGTACCAGTTTGCATTCTCACCACTAATGTAAGATTTCCTGTTCTGCATCCTTGGTTTTACCATGTCACCCGGGCTGGAGTGTGGTGGCACGATCATAGCTCACTCCAGCCTCAAACTCCTAGGCCCAAGGGATCCTCCCATCTCAGCCTCCCAAGTAGCCAGGACCTACATGCATGATCCACCATGCCCAGCTAATTTTTCTTTTACTTTATTTTATTTTATTAATTTAATTTTTTATTTTATTTATTTTGTTTTATTTTAATAGAGACAGGGTCTCGCTGTGTTGACCAGGTTGGTCTCAAACTCCTGGCCTCCCAAAGTGCTGGGATTACCGGCGTAAGCTATGGCACCTGGCCAATCTGCTGGGATTTTGCATGGGATTGCATTTTAGTCTAAAGATCGATTTGGGGAAAATAAATATCTTAACCATTCAGTCTTCCAATCCATGAACATGATATAGCTCTCCATTTAGGTGTTTTGTTTTTTTCTTCAGTGTTTTTTGGTGTTCAATGTATAGACCTTACACATATTTTGTTATATTTATTCCTAAGAATTATTATCTATTCAATAAATTGAATTTATAATTAAAATACCTGCCAGCAGAGAAGCTTTTGGGCTCAGATAGCTTCCTTGGTGAATTCTACCAAACATTTAATCAAGAAATAATACCAATTCTACACCAGCTCTTCCATATAGTAGAAGAGGAGGGAACACTTCTCATTACATTTTTATGAGACCAGCATTACCCTTATACCAAAATCAGACAAAAACATTACAAGAAAGCTACAGACTAGTATTTCTCATGAATTATAGATACAAATCTCAACAAAATATTTGTAAATGGAATCTGACATATTTAAAAAGGAAACTACATGATCAAATGGGTTTATTCTGGGAATGCAAGATCAACCCAACATTTGAAAATTAATGTAATTTACCATGTGAACAGACTAAAGAGTAAAAACTGTAGGAACATATCCATAGATATATAAAACATTTGACAAAATCCCATTTGTGATAAAAATTTCTATCAAACTAGGGATAGATGAGAACCTCCTTAAACTAAGAAAGTGCTTCTACCAAAAAAAAAAAAATCATCATCTAGTATCATACTTAAAAGTGAAAGACTGAGTACTGTTCCCCCAAGATCAGGAAGAGAGCAGGGATGTCTGTTATCACTGTTACTATTCAACATTGTACTGTAGGTCCTAGCCAGTGCAGTAGGCATGAAAAAGAAACACAGGGCATACAAATTGGAAAAGAAAAAAATATAATTATTCTGACTTATAGACAACATGCTTATCTACACAGAAAACCCTAAGAAACTATAAGAAATAACCTGCCAAAACTAATACGTGAGCTTAACAAGGTCATAAGATACAAGGTCAATGTACAAAATCAGCTATATTTACATATATATCAGGAAACAACTGGAAATTGTTAGTAACTTTTAAAAATATCAATTTAAGGTAAATTATGTAATTCTGTGTTTTGTCTTGCTATTTTCTTGAGGGCCATAAGCATTCTATTTTGTGTGTATGTTGCTGTGGTACTTTTATTTTACATTACAGATTTTGACATTGTAAAGAATGGAAGAGAATATGTACGTAGGCTGTTGGAGAGGGAAATTTTGTTAAGATGACAAGCACATTTTGAAGATTTTTGTCATTAGAGTAGTTACTTGCTTTCCTGATTAGAGGATTCTTCCATATATAATTAATGGTAATTATGAGACTTATTTCTGAGTGTTTATGATAGATGATAGTATTTTGTTAGAAGGTGTTAACCAGCTTTTATAATTGCACAAGGAGCTTTTTTCTAAAGCATAAGCTGACTTGTATTATACTTTTTTTTTTTTTTTTTGAGATGAGGGCTCACTCTGTTTCCCAGGCTAGAGTGCAGTGGCTTGTCATAGCTCACTGTAGCCTCGAACTCCTGGGCTCAAGCAGTCCTGCCTCACCCTTCTGAGTAGCTGGGACTACAGGTTCGCTTCACTGCACCTGGCTGATTTTTCTATTTTTTAAGTAGAGACAGGGTTTTGTTCTTGCTCAGGCTGGTCTCAAACTCCTGAGCTCTAAGTGTTCCTCCTGCCGCAGACTCCTGGAGTGCTAGGATTATAGGTGTGAGGCACCATGCCAGGCCTGTATTACTCTTAAAAAACTTTTTAATAGTTAAAGTAGTTCAGCATGTTAGTAGAAGTTAAATTAATGTAAGCCTGTGATTCATGGAATAGTCCAGTTTGAATATGTTCCTGTTCCTTTCTCTATTGCTAATATTGAATCCTTTTCTTTTAATGCTGAGTCCTGAATACTGTTAGAATCCTTCTCAACATAGGCTTCCAAATATTTGTAATTGACATTTGGGATCAAATCTATTTGCTGTTTCTTTTCTAGAGTTATAGAGCTGGGGAGACATAGTAAAGATTTTCTAATTCAGTTCCATTTTATTGATTAATGAACTGAGGCTCTGACAGGCCAGTAGACTCCAGTGACTGGACAGACTGTGATATATTCCTGGAGGATATTTTATTGTTTCCTCATGTTTAACCAAAGCCTCTTGCCTGGATAGCAGTCCTTAATGGGCAAGTTTTTAATAAAACTGAAGTGGAATATTACAGCTACTCTAAAATATAATGAATATTTGGTATCTGATAGAGAAACATTTAAGGTAATTGTTATGGTTCAGTTTTTCAGATATATAAGCTGTTTATAAAAATTGGGTTGTATTTTGGTTGTGATACTATGTTTTTCTTAATCATTGCCAAATTACTTGGTTTTGTGGTAGCCACTTGGTTATTGCAATGTTGTAATGTATTCTTGAGAAAAGGAAGTGTTTTTATTGGATTTTGCAAACATTGCTTGTGTATTGAAGGGTACTTGCCTATTCTTTAAAAGTTTTTTTCCTAATGCCAATTTTCAGAAAGTTGAGAAGTCATTTATTAAGAAATAGCCTGAGCATTTAAAAATCTTTTGTTTTATTATCTTCTTAGAAATAAGTAATTAGTATTAAAATGTTAAATTTCCATAGCAGCAGAGTCTGCACTCTGCTTGTGTAGCCATATTGGAGTTTAGTATAATTCAATGTTATTTAATAGCCAGGACAACAGATATCTTAATTCCGTTCTCATTAATTTAGTGTTCTTTGATTCAAATATTAGGGAAAAAATGGATCCAAGAAAATGGCTAGAACTTTTTATCAGTCACCACATTTCCCCCATGTGACACAACTGGCAGATCTTTCTTTAGAGTGGTTCATACTATGTTATATCACTCTTCCAATTGTAAAAGTAATTTCTTTTTTAAAAATTTTTTTCTTTTCCTTCTGTGAAGACAGTATAAAAGTAATTTCTAAAGCAGAGAATTGGATTTTTAATAAAGGTATATAGAAAAATATTTGAATTTACTCTTAAGGACACCACCCACAGATAAAAAATTGCTGTTAACACATTAATCCTGTTTCATTTTGGACATCCATTCTATTTTGTAAATATTTTCATTGCATGAAACATGTGTCTCATATTTTGTGTTGCAACAAATAATATAGGGTTTATTTTATAGGCACCAGTCAGGAGACAGATGAAAGCTAAGCAACTCAATGCACAATCTTATGGTGTGACCAGTTCAACAGCTCGGAGAATATTGCAGTCTTTAGAGAAGATGTCAAGCCCTCTAGCGGTAAATTTTTAAAATCACAATTAAATACAGGAGTGTAACAAAATTTGACGTTAGTGAAAAATATTAATTTTATTATTTCAACTTTAACAGGATGCAAAACGAATTCCATCTGTTTCTTCTCCTCTGAATTCTGTAAGTTGACTTTTAAACCTTTTAAAGAGTAAATTTTTAGAATTTTCCATTTATTCTAATAGTATTTTATTTTTTCAGCCTCTTGATAGGAGTGGGGTAGATATCATAGACTTTCATGCCAAAAGAGAAAAGGTAAGACTTCTATAGCATTTAGTAATTAAAATGTCAGCAATTTTGTTATATTTAAAGTTTGTAAGTACACAAATTAGATTTAGTTGATAGTCATTAAGGGTACATGTTTTAAAAATAAGACTCTTTTACTTGGACATTATAGCCTCTTCTGAGGGCTTTAGGACGGTGCTGTATATATGGTGGATTCTTATTCAGTATTTTTTAGTTATTTAGCATTTCCTCCTTCAGGATCTAGACAGTCTTTATGGCTTAGTCCTGCCTTTTGATAAATAAAAATAGGAGTGAGCAAAGATTGAAATGTTTAGTAATTAGAAGTTCAGTATACTAAAGCCTTCATTGAATGTAGTCCTTTTTGCAAATTTCCTCCTTAAACAAAATGTCAGATCTATTGTGTATAGTAAAATTTGAATTTGGCATGTCTCATCAGGCAGCCAAAATCTTGTTCCATGATTATAGAGCTAATAAAAAATATAGATTACTATCTTGATATCTTTTAGTGTATTATATTTGGTAAAAATTAGCTTTGGAGGTTACTGTGGAAGAAAATACTATTGTTGCTAGTTTGGGTTAAAAAGTTTTGTTTTTTGTTAGTTTATGGCGGGTTGATTCCCAGATCCTTACTTATGAAAGCATTTATTACAACACCAAGTTCCTCTAAAATAATTATTAAAATTATCATAATTCCATGAATTAATTGTGGGGATTATATGTGAGATATTGCTAAATTATAATTTTGTTGAAATTCTGATGTAGAGAAGAAAGCTAAAATTGAATTTTTTCTTAGAAGAGTGTTGCTTCTCAATTTTCAGAATTACCTAGATGTTTGCAATTAGGCAAGAGGGAATTCACTGTTAGTTACTGATAATATTAATTTACACTGTTAGCATTTCTCAAATCCCCATTTACATCAGATTTTTTAAAAAGAAGTAAATTTTGACTGGGTGTGGTGGCTCGCACCTGCAATCCTAGCACTTTGGGAAGCTTGAGACTGGAATTTGAGACCAGCCTGAGCAACATAGCATCTGTCTCTACTAAAATTAAACAAAGTTAGCCAGGCATGATGGGGTGTACCTGCAGTCCCAGCTACTCAAGAGGCTGAGGCAGGAGGATAGTTTGAGCCCAGGCATTTCAGGTTACAGTGAGCTATGATGATGCTACTATACTCTAGACTGGGCAACAACAAAATACTCCCTCAAAAAGAAAAATACAAAGTAAGTTTTAAAAATTATTCTATAATATAAATTCTTATCAATAAAAACTTTACTAGTAGTTGAGTCTAGTATCAGTAAAAGCTTTTTAATGGGTGCTAGGAAATAAGAAGCCAGAATGCAACACAATATTGTAGTTCATGTTTCACAGATATAATCAGAACAGTCAACAAAATAGACTGTCTCATTGAATTAGTGGGTCACACTTGAGAGGAGGATTTAAGGAAGAGGTAGTAACTGTACAGAGGCTTTGCCCTGTAAATCAGTGTTGTTTACATCTGCTGCTGAGTAAAAGGACTGTTCATAGTATTATAATCTTTGGACAGAGTAGAAGCTTTTGCCTTTATAGTGATTTATACCAAAAGAGTATGTACTATGTTTTAGTGTAGTAAAGGAGTATTAACAAAAAAAACCATTGTTTACTTAGATAATAAAACCAGTTCATTTTAGAATCTGAAAGTCTTACAGTGATTTACCAATTAGTCTTTTTTTTTTTTTTTTGAGACAGTCTCGCTCCGTTGCCCAGGCTAGAGAACCATGGCATCAGCCTAGCTCACAGCAACCTCAAACTCCTGGGTTCAAGCAATCCTGCTGCCTCAGCCTCCCGAGGAGCTGGGACTACAGGCACGTGCCACCATGCCTGGCTAATTTTTTCTATATACATTAGTTGGCCAATTAATTTCTTTCTATTTATAGGAGAGATGGGGTCTCGCTCTTGCTCAGGCTGGTTTCGAACTCCTGACCTCGAGCAATCCACCCACCTGGGCCTCCCAGAGTGCTAGGATTACAGGCGTGGGCCACCACACCTGGCCCATTTTTTGTTTGTTTCGTTTTGAGACAGAGCCACCAATTAGTCTTTATAAGATTTTTGGTTTGGTTTTTAAATAACAATGGGGGAGATCAACTTGCAGATGGATTTGCTCACATTCTTAAGGAATTAAAATATTTTTATAGCTAGTTTAAAAATATCCTCTTTGCACCTACGAAAACTATAGACTAATTTGGGGAAAATGTGACAAAAATCAATTTTATTTCATGTATTTAAAATTTACCCTGTAAAACTTAGATTTGTGGAGCTGTTTTAAATATAGTTCCATTTTGTATGTATACATGTATGTGAAAAGTCATTAAGTCTGAAATATAGTCTATGGAATCATTTTAGAATTATACACATGTATATGTGTATTTTTATGTGCACATGTATATAAATAGATATATACCCTTGGTTCTATTACCAGTTGTTCCTCTTGATTTATATTGATTTATATGAAAATAAATGTTCTGTTTACCTATCAGGTAGATTCTCAGTATCCCCCTGTTCAGAGACTCATGACCCCAAAGCCAGTTTCCATAGCAACAAATCGAAATATGTATTTTAAACCATCTTTGACCCCATCTGGTGAATTAAAGAAGACAAATCAAAGAATAGATGAAAAATACAGTGTGAGTATATGTATATTTTCACTAGTCTTTAATTAGATCATTCTTGGATTAGAATGATTAAGAACAAGTAATATAAAATATAAGTACTCTACTATTGTAGGAACTGTGTAATGCATAGTTTGTGAAATAGTGATGATTATGAATTGTTATGCCTTTAAAATATCTATCACCTTGATCAAATCTTAAATTCGTGTTTACTAGTAAATACTAGCATATACTCATTGATGTCTAGATTAAAAAATTTTGCCAGATTTGCTTTATCTGTATTTCTCATTTGTGGTATTGTTGAACCATATGAATGTAAAATTTCAGACATATCTTTTGACCCCTAAGTACTTTGGGGTGCATTCCCTAAGTACTTTCTCCTATGTTATTCTAGCTAAGAAAATTAATATTAATTCTTTAACATTATCTAAAACCTAGTCCATGTTTTTTATAGCTACTGTTTTATCCAAGGTCCAAACAAGATTCAGATACTGCTTTTGCTTTTATTTTTCCAGACATTAAACCCTCACCTTGGCCACATTGGTTTTTGTTTTTTATGATAATTCACATACCATACCATTCTCCTAATTAAAGTTTTCAGTTCTGTGGTTTTAGCATATCCGCAGTTGTTCAGCTGTTCAGCTATCCAGCTGTCACAATAGTCAGTTTTAGAACATTTTCATCACCATCTCTCCCACTACCTGCTCCCCCCTCCAAAATCCTATACCAATTAGTAGTCACTTACTTAGCACGGTGTTTTCAAGGTTCATCCATGTTGTAGCATGTATCAGTACTTCAGTCCTTTCCTTTTTATGGCTGAATAATGTTTCATTGTATGTATAGATCAGATTTTGTCTATCTGTTCATCAGTTGAGGGACATTTGGGTTGTTCTTGCTTTTTGTCTATAATAAATAATGATGCTGTGAACATGTGTTTACCAGTAATTTTTTGTGGACATATGTTTTCCTTTCTCCTGAATCTATATCTAGGAATGGATTTGCTGGACATGTAGGCCTGTGAAGAGCCCAGGCCAGTTATCTTATAAAATGTCCCATAATCTAGGTTTATCTGTTTTCTTCTGTTATTTAAAGTGTTTATTGTATTACATAGTATCTTACTGTTTTGACCTTTACTTATATTTAATTTCATTTCTCACAACATTGATAATTTTGAAGAATACAAGCCAGTTATTGTGTAGGATGTCCTGCAGTTTGGGGTTGTGTGATGTCTGCTTGTGATTAGATTCCCGTTATGCACTTTTGGTGGTAATAACCATTGAATGGATGCTGAGCTGTTTTCAGTGTTCAGAAGGCACATGCTATCAATTTGTCCCATTGCTGGCACTGTGGTCCTTAGTTAAGGTGGTGTCTGCGGGGATTCTCCACTGTAAAGTTGCTATTTATCTTTTGTAATTAATAAGTGTCTTGGAGATAACTTTGGAACTATAAATATCCTTTTCACCCACCATTATTGATTTTTGCCTGAATCCATAGATTCCTACATGGCAGTTTTTGAATTTTCCTGTTTCTTCTACATTTCTTAGTTGGCTTTCTCTACTGTAAGGAAGAATTTTCCTTTCTTTGTGTATTTATTTACTTATTTAGTTTTTTATGTCAATTTGAATGTTTACATCTAATAGATATAATCTTTTATTAGCATTATTTATTTTGATGTTCAGATTGTTCCATGTTTTGCCTTTGAACTGGCTCCTGTGTCTTTTTAATATGTCTTCTCATTTTTTGAGCACTCCATTGCTTTTTGATGTTATAAGATAATTCAGGCTCATCTTGTACATTTCCTGCCACAGCCCTGTAATCAGCCTGTTTCTCCAAGGAATTTTGATTCCTGTCAGTAGATGTACTTTAAGTGATAGAGAATCATTTCCAAATGGATATCCTTGTAAATTTGCTTGCACAATTAATAGGCCAAAAAGAGAGAGAAGTAAAAGTAATTTTGTTCCTCTTCCCTTCCTCCCTCCACCCTATTTCACCCCCAAAAAAGAAGTAATTTTGTGGTTAGTAAGCATATTATCTATAGACTATCATTTTGTTAAAAGGACAGTTGTGCTTGGTAACATTCCGTATGTGTAATCACATTGTAACTCTTGGTTACCATTCAGAAGGTTAATTCAGAAGGTATAATTTCAAATTTCAGGATTCATTAACTGAAAAAATCAAATTCCTGATTCCAAATATTAAGATTCATGGGAAGAAGGGCATTATTTTAAAAAAATTAAAACAATTAAGCAGGAATATAAGTGTGTGTATTTTTTTTTTTTTTTTTGCAGATGGGATATGATAAAAATATGACCCCTGGACAAAATAGAGAACAAGAAAGGTAATATTTCACATACCACAAAACTTTATATTTAATTTGTAAGGTCCATATTTGATCTACATATACCTTTTTGAAGATTAAGATAAAAAAAACTTGACACCGGAAAAAACATCTGTTAGTTTTTAAAATCACATTGAGCTGTACATTTATTTCCTTACTTGTTAGCAGTTCTGTTTTTTAAGTATTTAGTTAACAAGTTATGGACCAGAATAATAAAATCACTTCTTTAAATTTTTTTTTATTTGCTAGTGGCTTTTCATACCCAAATTTCAGTTTGCCTGCAGCCAATGGTTTATCTTCTGGAGTAGGTGGTGGAGGTGGCAAGATGAGACGAGAAAGAACACGCTTTGTTGCTTCTAAACCTCCAGAGGATGAGGTAAGGCTGTGTACTTAATAATCTTGAGGTTTATTAAAAGCTTTGATATGGTGGTGGTGAGGAGAGACCACTGGGTAAGGGTGGGGTTTGAGGAGACACAGAGCAAAATAAATCTGTCATTGAAACGGTCCCTTCAAAGTGTGTGCTGAAAAACTAACCTAATACCTTAAATATCATGGGTAGCATAAGGAAAACTACTCATAATTCTTCAAATAAAGGAATTGCAATTGAAATTATTCGACCCTTAGTATTAGTGTATATAGTTTTGCCTGTTTATGAAATGTATGTAGATAAGTTTATAAATAGAATCAATACTGTATGTATTCTTCTTACCATTTTCTTCTTTTTTGGTGATTTGTGTTATGAAAGGTAGCTGTAGCTTATTTAATTTAATTGCTTATATAGTTACCAGTTTAAAGATTTACCACAATCCATTCTACCATCAGGATACATTTACGTTGATTTCTCTCCCTCTGAAAATGTGCAATATTTCCTCTAGGGTGTTTGCAGGACTGTATTTTTTGAATTACAGGAGATCCACATCTTTATTTTTTATTTTTTCCATTGAAAAGCTGTTTGTATTTTATTTATTTATTTATTTTTTTAATTTTAGCATATTATGGGGGTACAAATGTTAAGGTTACGTATATTGCCCATGCCCCCCTGCCCAAGTCAGAGCCTCAAGCGTGACTGTCTCCCAAACGTTGCACATCTCACTCATTGTGTTTGTATATACCCATCTCCTCCTCCCCCCTCCCACCTGCCTGACACCCCATAAATGTCCACTGAGGTGTTGATCCGTTAATACCAATTTGCTGATGAGTACATGTGGTGCTTGTTTTTTCATTCTTGAGATACTTCACTTAGTAGAATGGGTTCCAGCTCTATCCAGGAAAATACAAGAGGTGCTATATCACCATTCTTTCTTAAAGCTGAGTAGTACTCCATGGTATACATATACCACACTTTATTAATCCACTCATGAATTGATGGGCACTTGGGTTGTTTCCACAGCTTTGCAATTGTGAATTGTGCTGCTATAAACATTCGAGTACAGGTGTCTTTTTCATAAAGTGACTTTTGATCTTTTGGGTAGATGCCCAGTAGTGGAATTGCTGGATCAAATGGTAGATCTACTTGTATCGCTTTAAGGTATCTCCACACTGCTTTCCACAGAGGTTGAACTAGTTTGCAGTCCCACCAGCAGTGTAGGAGTGTTCCTGTCTATCCACATCCACGCCGACATTTATTGTTTGGGGACTTTTTTTTTTTATTTTGGCATATTATGGGGGTACAGATTTTAAGGTTTCAATAAATGCCTTTTCCGCCCCTCCCCCCACAAGTCTGAGTTTCCAGCATGTTTGGGGACTTTTTGATAAAGGCCATTCTCACTGGAGTCAAGTGATATCACATTGTGGTTTTGATTTGCATTTCCCTGATGATTAGAGATGTTGAGCATTTTTTCAAATGTTTTTTTGGCCATTATTCTGTCTTCCTTTGAGAAGTTTCTGTTCATGTCCTTTGCCCATTTTTTGATAGGGTTGTTTGATTTTTTCTTGCTGATTTTCCTGAGTTCTAAATAGCTTCTAGTTGTCAGCCCTTTATCAGATGTGTAGCTTGCAAAAATTTTCTCTCATTCTGTGGGTTGTCTGTTTGCTCTCTTGACAGTTTCTTTGGCTGTGCAGAAGCTTTTTAATTTGATCAAGTCCCATTTATTTATTTTTGTTGCTGCTGTGGTTGCCTTTGGGGTCTTCTTCATAAATTCTTTGCCTAGGCCAATGTCTAGAAGAATATTTCCAACGTTTTCCTCTAGAAGTCTAATAGTTTCACACCTAATGTTCAAGTCTGTTACCCAGCGTGAGTTGATTTTTGTGAGAGGTGAAAGGTGTGGGTCCTGTTTCAGTATTCTGCATGTGGCCATCCAGTTTTCCCAGCACCATTTATTGAATAAGGATTCTTTTCCCCAGTGTATGTTTTTGTCTGCTTTGTCGAAGATTAGTTGGCTATATGAGGATGGTTTTATATGTGGGTTCTCTATTCTGTTCCACTGGTCAATGTCCCTGTTCTTGCGCCAGTCCCAAGCTGTTTTAATTACTATTAACCTTGTAGTATAGTTTGAAATCTGGTAAATTGATAATCTCCTATTTTGTTTTTATTGCCTAGAATTGATTTTGCTATATGGGGTCTTCTCTGGTTCCATATGAAGCGTAAAACTATTTTTTCTACATCTGTGAAAAATGGTGATGGTATATTGATAGGGATTGCATTGACTCTGTAGGTCACTTTGAGTAGTATAGACATTTAAACAATGTTGATTCTGCCGACCCATGAGCATGGTATATTCTTCTGTTTACATCCTCTGTTATTTCTTCAGTGTTTCATAGTTCTCCCTGCAGAGGTCTTTTACCTCCTTGGTGAAATATATTGCTAGGTACTTTCTTTTCTTTGTTGCTATTGAAGAGAATTGAGGCTTTGATTTGGTTCTCACTTGTACTGTTGTTGGAATATATGAATGCCTCTGATTTCTGTGTATTGATTTTGTATCCTGAGACTTTACCAAATTCGTTTATTCAGTTCAAGGAGTCTCTTGGTTGAATCCTTGGGGTTTTCTAGGTATAATATCATGTCATCAGCAAAGAGTGAGAGTTTGATCTCTTCTGCTCCCATTTGGACGCCCTTAATTCCTCTCTCTCGTCTGATTGCTGTAGCAAGGACTTTCAGCACTATGTTGAGTAGAAGTGGAGATAGTGGGAAACCTTGTCTTGTTCCAGTTTTAAGTGGGAATGCTTTCAATTTTTCCCCATTCAGTATGATATTTGCCGTGGGTTTGTCATATATGGCTTGTATCATTTTTAGGTAAGCCCCGTCTATGCCTATTTTGTTGAGTGTTCTTATCATAAAAAGGGTGTTGAATTTTGTCAAATGCTTTTTCTGCATCTATTGAGAGGATCATATGATCTTTATTTTTGCTACTGTTTATATGGTGAATTACATTTATAGATTTGTGTATGTTGAACCATTCCTGCATCCCTGGGATGAAGCCCCCTTGGTTGTGATGGATTATTTTCTTGATAAGCACCTGGATTTGATTGGCTAGGATTTTGTTGAGAATTTTTGCATCTGTATTCATAAGGGATATTGGTCTATAGTTTTCTTTTTTTGTTGCATCCTTTCCTAGTTTTGGTATCAGGGTTATGTTCGCTTCATAAAATGTTGGAGAGGATTCCATCCTTCTCAGTGTTGTGGAATAATTTTTGCAGGATAGGCACCAGTTCTTTGTAGGTGTGGTAAAATTTGGGTGTGAAACCATCTGGTCCAGGACTTTTCTTTTTGGGAAAGTTTTTTATTGTTGTTTCAATTTCAATACTTGATATTGGTCTGTTCAGGAATTCTGTTTCTTCCTTTATTGTTCCCGATGGAGCTTATTAGAGATTTTTCTTTTCTGCTTTTCGTTAGTCTAGCCAGTGGTGTGTCAATTTTGTTTATTTTTTCAAAGAACCAACTTTTTGTTTTATTAATCTTCCATATAGTTTCTCTGTTGTCAATTTCTTTTAGTTCTGATTTGATCTTAATGATTTCACTACTTCTGCTGGGTTTGAGGTCGGTCTGTTCTTTTTTCAGCTCTCTGAGACGATTCATTAGGTTGTCTATTTGTAATCTTTTCGACTTTTGGATATAGGCATTTATGGAAATAAACTTTCCTCTCAGGACTGCTTTAGCTGTGTCCCACAGGTTTTGGTAACTTGTGTAACCTTTGTCATTTAGTTCAAAGAATCTTTTGATTTCCATCTTGATTTCCTCATTTATGAAGTGACCATTCAGCAGGTTGTTTAGTTTCCATGACTTTATGTAGAAATGAGAACTCCTTTTAGGATTGATTTCTACATTTATTTCATTGTGGTCTGAAAAGATACATGGTATAATTTCTATTTTTTTAAATTGTTTGAGATGTGCTTTGTGTCCTAGGATATGGTCAATCTTTTCAGCACCGCCACACCAGCTTTCTTTTGGCTTCCGTTTGCTTGAAATGTTGTTCTCCACCCCTTTACCATTAGTCTAACTGCATCCTTGCAGGTTAGATGTGTTTCCTGAATGCCGCAGATACTTGGCTTGTGTTTTTTTATCCATTTGGCCAGCCTATGTCTCTTGAGTGGGGAGTTCAAGCCATTCACATTTATTGAGATAACTGATAGATGGGGCAGATTTCTGTTCATTATGTTGGGTTGAACTTTGTTGCTTTGTTTTCTCTCTTGAGCCATTTTGGTATCTGGGCTTTGATCTTTAGCTATGAGTAGATTTACATTTGTGAGTGTTTATTGTGCTGATCTGTAGATAACACTGTTTTGAGTACTTCTTGAAGGGCTGGTTTTGTCTTGGTGAATTCCCTCAGTCTTTGCTTATCTGAGAATGTCTTGATTTCTCCTTCATATACAAAACTTAGTTTTGCAGGGAATAAGATTTTAGGCTGGGCATTGTTCTGTTTCAGAAGAGTGAGATTGGGGCCCCAGTCTCTCCTTGCTTTCAATAGAGAAGTCTGGCATTATTTGGATTGGCTTTTCTTTGTATGTTACTTGCTTCTTTCGTCTTACAGCTCTTAGAAGGGCCTCTTTAGTTGATATTTTGGTCAGTCTGATGACCTCATGTCGTGACGTGTTCCTGTTTGCATTGAGTCTTCCAGCGGTCCTTTGAGCTTCTTGAACTTGTATCTGGAGATTTTTAGCAAGGCCTGGGAAATTTTCCTCTATTATATCTTCAAATAGCTTGTCCAACCCTTGAGTGTTTTCTTCTTCCCCTTCTGGTAATCCTTTGACCCTCATATTAGGTTTCTTCACATAATCCCACAGCTCTTGTAGGCTTTGTTCTTTTCTCTTGTTTCTCTGCTCTATCTCTGTGACTGATTTATTTAATTGGAAGGTGTTATCTTCAGTCTCTGAGGTTCTTTATTCTGTTTGATCTACCCTGTTCTTGAGGCTTTCCACACTGTGTTTTGTAGTTCCCTGAATTGATTCTTTATTTCCAGGAGTTCCATTAAACTTTTCTTCATTGTTTCAATTTCTTTAGTGAATTTTTGTTCCAGGTCCTGTAGTCTTTTTATGTTTTCTTTGTGTTGGCTATCCAGTTGTTCTTGCAGGTTGTTGAATTTTCTTATGATCCACATTCGAAATTCCTCTTCTGTCATTCTGGTGGCCTGATTTTGGTTGGTGTCCATTTCTAAGGGGCTGGTGCCCCTCTTGGGGGGTATGCTTTCCTTTTGGTTCTTCATATTTCCAGATTGCCTTTGCTGATTTATTCCCATCTTGATCAGTTGTTGTTTCTTGCCTTTAGGTTTTTGTTTGGGTATTTTTTTTTTTTTTTTTTTTTTTTCAGACAGAGTCTCACTTTGTTGCCCAGGCTAGAGCGAGTGCCGTGGGGTTAGCCTAGCTCACAGCAACCTCAAACTCCTGGGCTCAAGCAATCCTTCTGCCTCAGCCTCCCAAGTAGTTGGGACTACAGGCATGTGCCACCATGTCCAGCTAATTTTTTCCTATATGTTTTTAGTTGGCCAATTAATTTCTTTCTATTTATAGTAGAGACGGGGTCTCACTCTTGCTCAGGCTGGTCTTGAACTCCTGACCTTGAGTGATCCACCCGCCTCAGCCTTCCAGAGTGCTAGGATTACAAGTGTGAGCCACTGCGCCTGGCCTCGTTTGGGCATTGACTTGCCCTGTTTAGTCCCTTAGCCGGTAGGTGGTGTTTGTGGGTGAGATTCGACCACACCCTATATGATTGATGAGTTAGTAGGTTCTGTGAAAAGGGTGTGCAGAATGTCCTCCCTGTCAGTAGGTGGCTCTTGCTTGGAGGAACAGGCTACACTGTTGCTTTTGGGTCTTGTATCCAGTTCTCGTTCTGCTGGAGAGGCACTGTAGTGCCTCAGGTGTTCTGTGGGGTCCTGGGACTTCCAGGTGTGTCCTTTTCTCCCCCTCTGTGAGGGCTGGTCTGGGAGTGAGTCTGGGCAGAGCTGGGTTGGGTAAGCCTGCCCTCAGGCACCACCAATGCTGTTAGCAGGGGTCAAACTTCTGTTCTCTGCTTCCAGGAAAAGCTGTCAGGGAGGGGCTGGAATGGCCCTGCTCAGTCAGAAAGTCTGCATGTGGGGGTGGGGCCGTCTGAGACCCACAGTCTGGAAGCGGGCCTCGCACCTTTCCATTCCCCCCCGCAACTCCACAGCTACTCCTGGGCCTCTGCCAGCAGGCCAGACCTCACGCCACCGAGCCTCCCCTGGTTGTGATGGCGGCTGGGAGGTACCCTGAGCAAGATCGCCACCTGGACTGGATGCATGGCCTCCCTTTGGGAGGAGGTTTGCCCTCAAGGATGCTGATCTGCCCCTGAAGGCACACTCACCTCAGTAGGCTGTTCAAGTATGTCCCTTCTGTGCCCCGGGCAATGTAAGACCTGGGTGCACGGGATCTGGTCTGCAGGTCAGACCTCTGGGCTCTGGAGTTCAATCCCTGACCTCACTAGGGAGAAGAGTGCCAGTCCCAATTCACCTACAGGGAGCCCAAGCTGGGTCTATGTCTCTCAGCCTCAGGGTCTGCCCTGTTCTCCTGGAATCACCGGACCAGCAGCACCTGGGAGGGCTGGCGGGTAGGGAGCTCACCGTCTGAGTTCCCCTCAGTCAGCTCTAGGGTCCCAAAAGGGAAGGTCCCATTCCCTGGAGGTGCCTTCGGCTGGTAGCTGTATTGTCAGTCTCTGCAGTCGCGGGTAGGGTCAGGGGGAGGGGAGAATGGAGCAATATGGCGCCTGCCACGCAGCTGGGGTCTGCACACAGAGATGCCCCGAGGGAGTTGGGAGCCTGGTGCCGCGTCTGCTACAGGCTTACCTCTCACTGGCAGTGGCCGTCTCTGGGCTAGTCTTCTAGGTCTCTCCAACTGCAGGGGAGCATCCCAGCAGTCGGAGATGCAAGGGAGGGGGAAGTTAACCGCTTCACCTTCCCTTGCCGCTGGTCTCCAGGCTACTTGGGAGGTCTCTGCTTCCAGTTCTCCTCCACAGCCTCCTCCCATGGAGTCTCCTGTGGTCTCAGGTACCCCTCTTTCAGACCCTCATCCGATGTATGCTTGTCTGCTAGCTTCTCTCTTTTAATTTCTCCTAGAATCTGTCTTTTCTGCAGAGACACTCTGTCTGGCGGTGTTTCTCATCTTCCTTGAGATCCACATCTTTAAGTAAATGTATTAAAGGTTGCATATTTCTCTTAAAGGTAGTTTTGCAATTTAACACTCCACCATGCGATAGTAGATAGGTCTACTTTATCTTTACCTGGTATTTGATTTTGTTTTTTTGAATTTTTTCCAGTATGATGGATGTGTGCTTTCATTTGTTATTGTTATAGTTAAAATTTCACCTGTGACTTCCTCAGGAATGTTCTGTTTCTATTGACTTGTCATGTTTTGAGTGAAGTTGTTGGATGTCTTTGGGTTAGTTTTCTTCATGTCTATTGGTATTTTGTTTTGCAGTCTTAGGATGGGAGGCCTTTCTTCCTTCCTTTCCTTCCCTCCCTTACCTCCCTTCCTCCCTTCTTTCCTTTCTTCCTCCTTATCTTCCTTTCTTCCTTTCTTTTCTTCTTCTTCTTCTTTTTTTTTTGAGACACAGTCTCACCCTGTTGCTCAGGCTAGAGTGTGTGGCATCAGCCTAGCTCACAGCAACCTCAAACTCCTGGCTCAAGCAATCCTTCTGCCTCAGCTTCCCGAATAGCTTGAGACTATAGGCATGCACCACCATGCCCGGCTAATTTTTTCTATATATTTTTAGTTGACCAATTAATTTCTTTCTATTTGTAGTAGAAAGAAAGTGAGACAGGGTCTCGCTCTTGCTCAGGCTGGTTTCAAACTTCTGACCTTGAGCGATCCTCCTGCCTCTGCCTCCGAGAGTGCTAGGATTACAAGCGTGAGTCACCATGCTCGGCCTTCTTGTTTTCTTTTTTATAAGAGACTGGGTCTCTTGAGTCTGTCACCCAGGCTGGAGTGCAGTGGTACAATCATAGCTTACTGTAACCTGGGCTCAAGTGATCTTTCCAAATCAGCCTCCTGATTAACTAGGACTACAGCTGTGTACCACTACCCATCACCTGGCTAATTTTTATTTTTTGTAGAGGTGGGTCTCATTATGCTGCCCAGGCTGATCTAGCCCTTTCTCACTTTTTGTCTTTCATTTTTCTACTTAGCAGTTCTGTAGTTGTGCCTCTGGCTCACCAGAATCATGACTTTTTTTGGCAGTTTGCATATTGTCATATTGCCTGGCTTGTCATGATATTTGGGATTATGCTAGGAGACTTGGCTCACTTGTCTGGAGAGTCCATCTTTCCCTTAGGTTCTGCTTGTCACTTTGCTGGGGTGTTGCAAAGGGAGGGGAATGTATACTACTGTTTGGAAAGAAATCATCAATGTTTAACGCTGTTGATCACATATATAGTATATAAAATTTTGTAGTTTTTGTAGCAAACCAGTTTTCTTTTGTCATTAAAACTCTTTATGCAGACTTTATTAATTCCATTTAATAAATGGGTTATGTAAATAAGGAATTTATATTTGATTAATATAGCATTTGTTAATTTTTAAAGATAGGCTTCTACATTTCATGGTAAAATTTATATATTTCATGGTCTCACATTCGTAAAGGTTTTTTTAAATCTCTGTATGATGAGGAAAGCATTAGCTTGGCTTGATGTTTGCTAGTGACAGATTGTATAGATTTTGTTAATTTCCCTTCAGTTTCACTTTTTTTAAAGATAAAATTTCTAAGATCTTATGCTGAAACTTAGGTTGATATCTGTAGCTTAATTTTAGCTTTCTTGTAGATATGTGTTTAGTGTGACTTTGCTGTATTGAACAGTTTTTTTATTTTATTTTATTTTGCTCTTTGTGTCCAGTATACTTGAGGACCTTTATGAAAAGCTTACCCGACCCCATGTCTTTGTCACCTTCTCCCTTCTTTGGGCCCCCTCTCATCATTCTGGCCAACTGCCAACTGCCAATTTCATATCCCAGGATGCTTCACCCAATCCCTTCCATCTCTGGCTCTGTTCTATCCTGGAGTGAGTCTCCACATTTCTGAGGAAAGCGGTACTAATGGGATGACTGTCCCAAATTTTCTGCCTACCTTGTGTTTATCTATATAGAATAGGTTTGGTTTGGATACATACTGTATAGTTACTTTGAATCCAATGCTGCTTTTTTGTTTTATATGTCAAGTATGTTCAGATAACTAATGTTTCCTTGTTGAGTTATAGTTAGTGGGAATTTTGGTACAAGATTAAAGATTCATTTTTTTGTGGGTATTTTAACGGGCGTTTGGGAAAGGTCAAATGGAGGAGATTTATTTTTGATGGGAAGTAAACAGATTATAATAATTTCATATACAATTGTTACTTAGCAGGAATTGGTATATTTTGATTCATTAGATTCAGGATAGTAGAACTCTGTATTTAGAATAACCCATTTTGTGAGAGTATTTTACTTTTTACCTTATCTTAGATTCCAAAACACATGAGGATTGTAGTCACCAAATGTATTGGCATTTTGCCTCTACTGTGGTACCAATCCAAGTGTTTTTTTAATAATTAAAAAGCTCATTGAGACAGAGCAGGTATGTAGCATGTAAGACTATGATTAGAGAAATTTAATTGCTTGCTATTGTCATATATAGTCTTGCTGCTTACTAGCTTGATTTTGAACAAATTAACCTCTTTGTACCTCCTGAGTTTATCTGTAAAATGGGAATAGGAATAAACGTATTGAGCTGGTATCTGTAGGATGTCTACCACATAATAGCTTTATGATATTAAGCCATATATTTCCCTGCCTCTGTTTCCTCATATACAACAATAGTATCTATTTCATTTGAGAGATAACCTACATAAATGGATTACAAAGGTATTGTGGAGTGGGTTGTCAAATATTTGATTATTGGTGTGTTCAACTTGAAGTGTCTATAAAAGTATGAAGTTAGCAGAATTCATGGCTTTTTTTCTCCTAGATTAGTGGGATCTACCTATGATCTACTAAGTCCAAATTTTAGGGAACAGGAATCAAATTATAGAATTGGTTCAAGGGCAATAATACAAAGGAACAGTGTGGCCAAGTATGGGGCTTAAGGAGCTGGCATGAGATAGCAGATTGTATAGTTGGTGTTTTTAGGCTTCTAGGCTAGAGATTCGAGAAGGAAGAGACTTCCCTACAGAAATGGCTAGATGCATCTTTTGTTTGCTCCCTCTCCCCCCAAATTGATTGTGATAAGCTTCAATCATGAAATGTTAAAAGAATTATGCAGTGGATACACATAGTAGCACTTGGATTCTAACATTTTATTATATTTGCTTTATCAAAAACACCTATCTTTTTTTAGTGCATTTCAAAGTAAGTTGAAGACATCCATACACATTATCCCCAAATACTTCAGCATACATTGAATGCTGAAGTATTTTTTAATTTAGCAAAAATTTACATATATGAAAGATAAAATTCTTACGTGTACCATTTAATGAATTTGACACATGCTTACACCTGTGTAATCCAAACCCCTGTGGAGATCAGACATTCCCAGAAATTTCACTCTTCAATTCCCATCACCTCCTACTCCAGAGGCAATCACTATTCTCATTTTTTCCACTGTATATTGTTGCTTGTTCTCCAATTTCATATGAATACAGTTATTCAGTATATATTATGTTGTCCCTGGCTATTGTGAGTAAAGCTGCTATGAACATTCTTGTACAAGTCTTTTTGTAAACATGTTTATTTCTCTAGGGGGTAAATATCTGGATGAGGAGGTGCTAGGTTATATCCTGAGTGTTTTAACTTTTTAAGGAACTGCAAAACTCTTTTCCAGCGTGTTTGCTGTTTTACACTCCCACCAACAATGTATGAGAGCATTTTAGTTGCTCTGCATGCTTACCAATAATTGCTTTTCATCTTTTTAATAATAGTCATTCTATATTCATTCTATTGGTTTGTATATGATAGTATCTCATTGTAATTTTAATATGCATTTTCCTGATAACTATTATAATAATATTGTGTTCTTTTTTTATGTGCTTATTGGCCATTTGTGTATCTTCTTTTGTGAGGTGTATGTTCAAATTTTTTGCCGGTTTAAAAATTGAATTGCCTTATTATTGAGTTTTTGGAGGTCTTTATAAATTCTGGACCCACGTACTTTGTCAGATATGTGTCTTAACAAATAAATTTGGTTTACTATTTATTTTCTTAATAATGTCTTTATCAGTAGATGTTCTAAATTTTGTGAAGGCTGGATTTATCTTTTTATTATTATTTTTACCATTGTTTGTGTCATAAGAAACTGTTGCCTATCCCCCAGGCTACAAAGATAATTCTCCTGTTTTGCTTCTAAAAGATTTATAGCTGTGCTTTTCTTTTCTAATTTTCCTTTTGATTTATATTTGACCGATGGATTATTTAGAAATGTTTTTAATCTTCAGATATTTGGGGGGATAGTGGTTAGCGATTTCTACTTTAATTTCATTGTGATTAGAGAAATACTGAGATCATGATATTAATGTTTTGAAATTACTGAGACTTGACTTACAGCTTAGCATATGGTCTGCTTGGTAATTCTTGAAGAATATATATTCTGTACTTGTTGGGCATAGTGTTCTACAGCAGTCAGTTAATAAGGTAACTGATAGTATTTATTAGATATTTGTTCTTTTTTAGGAGAGGGTAAGGTATAGTCTGTTAATCTATTGAGAGTTGGGTGTTAAAATTGCCAAATTTATTTGGTGAATTTGTCTTCCCCACTTAATTATATCAATTTTTGCTTCATGTATTTTGGGGTCCTGTTTAGAGCATACACCTTACAAGAGCCACCTTGTTCTGTGGCTCCATAATGAATTTCCCTTTTAATGTTACTACATACATGTCCTTTTTAACAAACTTTAAAAATACACTTTGTCTTGAAATCTATCATCTGGTATTAATGTTAGCCACTGTATTCTTACTAGAACAAGCCTTGTGCTTACTATTTGCAGGGTATGTCTTTTTAGTTTATCTGTGTTTATATTTAAAGTAAATATCATATAAATAGCATATAGTTGATTCTTTTTTATCCATTTTGTATCTTTTAGTTGGAATGTTTAATCCCTTTATAGTTAATGTAATTGTTGGTATGGTTAGATTAAGGGTTTCCTTTTATCCATTATTTTCTATTTCTCGCATATGTGGTTTTTTTTCTCTTTTGTTCTGTTCAGAACTGCCTTTTTGGGGACTAACTGAATATTTATTAAAATTCCATTTTAATTTATTTGTTGGCTTTTTATTTTTTTGAGACAGAGTCTTGCTCTGTTGCCTGGGCTAGAGTGCTGTGACATCAGCTTAGCTCACAGCAACCTCAAACTCCTGGGCTTAAGTGATCCTCCTGCTTCATCCTCTCAAATAGCTGGGACTATAGGTGCACAACATCACACCCTGCTAATTTTTTCTATTTTTAGTTGTCCAGCTAATTTCTTTCTATTTTTAGTAGAGACGGGTCTTGCTCTCAGTGAGTCTGGTCTGAACTCCTGACCTCAAGTGATTCTCCTGCCTTGGCCTCCCAGAGCACTAGGATTACAGGCATGAGCCACCATGCCCAGCCTATTTGTTGGCTTTTTAGCTTTACCCTTTGAGTTATTTAGTGGTGCATCATGGAATTATGATATTTGTCCTTAACTTTTTACAGACTCTGCTACTTCCTGTAAAATCTGCTACTTCCTGTAAAATTTGTACCACTTCTGTAAAATTTAACAGGACTGTGTAGTTAGATTTCCTACCCCACTTCTCTGGCATTTTATTGTATGCTTATTTGTATTATATCTAGCTAGGCTATAAATTCAACGGTGTATACCTTTTGCTTCATATGGTTATATGTATTTTAAAGAAATTAAGAGAAAAATCTTTTTATGTTTGCTCTCACACTCTCCATTTCTTTCTGAAATCTGAGTTTCCATTTGGTATCATTACCCTTCAGCCTGAAGAACTTGTAAAGCAGGTTTTATGGCAATAGAGTCTTTTTATTTTATCTGAAACGGTCTTTATTTTGCCTTTGATTTTTGGATCAGCTTTATTCAGGTGTGCTTTATGTATAATAAACTGCATCCATATGAAATATTTAGCTTACTTTTAGCTAGTAGTGAACTTATCTGAACTGAGATTTAGTTTCCTCTATGGTGGCCAGCTGAAACTCTAGTTTTATTTGGCTGTTTCGTGTCTGCTTAACACCTGTATAGTTTCAGATCTACCAAAGATTTGGGTGGTTTATATGCAGAATTTGGGGCTCCCCTTCTGTGACTCTTCATTCCTGCATCTCCCGTAATTTTTTAGCTGATTCCTCAACTAACAGGCTTGCAGTTTTCAGTGGTACCAACTCATGAAGAGAACAGGAGGCTCACCCGGTGCGCTTCTAATCTTCAATGTGTCCTCTCCTATCCACTTTGTTCTTGATTTTGGTTGCTCTCCATTGTTTTCACATGGTTGTTTCTTAAATTTTTTCCAGAGTTTATAGTATCTTTTAGAGTAGTGGTCAAATATAAGCTACTCTACCATTAGCAGAAGTGGAACTCTTTTTGTTTGCTCTTAATCTAGGCCGTTGGAGACTCGGGGTGCTCTTTGCTCTGTTAGGTTAAAAACCAGGGTGGTTCACCAGACTTCTCAGTACTGGTGGTTGTTAAATACTTGTTTTACATACCAAGACCATATAGTAGTTTCTGCTTATCCTTGGGGGTATGTTTCAAGACCCCAGGGATTGTCTGAAACCCTGAATAGTACTGAGCCCTGTATCTATGATGTTTTTACATACATACCTATGATAAAATTTAATTTGTAAGCTAGGCCCAGTAAGAGATTAACAACAACAATAATAAAACAAAAATAATAACAATCTACTGTAATATAAGTTATATAAATGTAGTCTCTTTCTCCCCGATTCCCTCCCTCCCCCAGTATCTTATTGTATGTAATATTTTTGTATCATGATTGACTACTGCAGTCAACTGAAACTGTGGAAATTGGAACCCTGGATAAGGGGGTACTACTGTATATAACTTTGTTTCATATTAATACTAAGACTATGGTATAGAGTAAGGATTATTATTTTTTTTCCTCATATTTACCAGTTAGGGAATTGGTGCTGAGGGCAGTTAGGTTCTTAAAGTCACATGGCTAGTGGCACAGCTGTGATTCACATCTTGTTTAGTTTTTCTGATTCGAGAGCCCACAATGTTAATGCTATATGGTACCACCTTCTTCCTATCTAAATTTACCTGTACCTTTGATTCTACATGAAAGTAAGTAGAGATAAAAGAATGACATGAATGATGAAATGTATCATTATAAATAAAACATGTGTTTTAGGAAATGGAAGTACCAGTATTACCGAAAATCTCTCTACCAATCACCAGTTCTTCACTGCCTACCTTCAATTTTAGTTCCCCTGTGATGACAACTTCCTCTCCGTCAGCTATCAGTCTGTCTCAGTCATTAACAAACAAGGTAAAAAAACATTGTATAAATAGAGGTGAATTTTGTTCATTCTTTCTTTTTTTAAAAAAATCTAATACTGTACTCTGAGCAGTGATTAATTTTCATTATGGAAATTAATAGCTCATAGCAAGCAGAGAGAAATAAATGGAAGTGGTGTTTTGCTTTTTAAAAAGAATGTACAAATATCTTGGATACTTTATAAGGGAATGTTCTTCAACTCTTATGCAATTAGAGAATGAGATTATTATAAATTTGTTTCTAGACAGTGTTTTCCAAAAAGATACTTTTTGGGCAAGAAAGGACTTATGTTTTTACTTCTAAAGTAGTCTTAACATCTTTTAATCTGTTCCTGAAATTTTTATGATTTCTTCTTGGCTTGCACTTTTTCTGAACATATTCTTATAGATGGTATTTTTCTATTGTAGGCAAATATCCACCTCTAAGATTGTGTATGCTCTTTTTGTAAAAGGAAGCCAGATTTGATAGCATTTATAGTTCACTGTTTTTCAGAAGTTAAAGTTATTTTTAAATGTAAAAGGAAAAAATATTTTTAGTTTCTTTGGGATAATTTGATTTGCTTAAGGTATATTGTATTGTCAGTTTTTTTCCTAAGTAGCTCTTTTTGTGTCATTTCTTAATAATTTGGAAAACCAGGTACAGATGACCTCTCCAAGTAGCACTGGCAGTCCCATGTTTAGATTTTCATCTCCAATTGTAAAATCTACTGAGGCAGATGTACTACCTCCATCATCTGTAAGTAGCAAGCAAAGAATAGTTTTTGTTTATTCATTTCAAAGCCATGTTGTATTTTTATCAAATCTAAGGTGGCACTGGTGGTAAGAAATAAGAAACACTATTCTTTTTCTTTCAACTTAAAAAATATTCAGTGTATGGAAAACTTCTGAAAATTACATATTCTTCACTACATGTATATGCATATGTATTTTCTCCTATACCATTTGAAAGTTAAACTGCAGGCATCTTGATTTCCTTAATGCTTCTCTGTGTATCCCCTAAGGAAAAGGACATTCCTTTGCATCTCTGCAATACAGTTATCATACCCAAGAAATTAAACATGATATAATAACAACAACACAATCCATATTCAGATTTCCCTTTCATCCCGAGACTGTCGTTTAATTGCTGTTTTCTTTCTAATGGTCCTAGATTCAATTAAGACAAGGACCTAATCAAGTAAATTATATTGCATTTAGTTAAACATGCCTTTTGATTCGTCTTTAATCTGGAAAAGTTCTGGGCTGTTTTTATGTCCCACAATATGTATTTGTTTCTTCATGGTCAAGTATTAAACATTTTGCGCTGGGTATGGTGGCTCACACCTGTAATCCTAGCACTTTGGGAGGCTGAGGCAGGATCACTTGAGCTTAGGAGTTTGAGATTCCAGTGAGCTATGATGATGCCACTGCACCAAACAAACAAAAAGAAAAGAAAGAAAATGAAATAATGTTTTGGGGTAAGAATAATACATAAGTTTAATGTTCAAGTTGTTCCACATTTGGCATGTTTTTGACATACCACCTTCTGTTTTTAACTGTGCCCTCCCTCCCTCCCTCGTCCTTTTCATTTTCCTTTCTTTTTTTGAGACAGAGTCTCACTTTGTTGCCCAGGCTAAAGTGAGTGCCGTGGCATCAGCCTAGCTCACAGCAACCTTAATCTCCTGGGCTCAAGCGATCCTTCTGCCTCAGCCTCCTGAGTAGCTGGCACTACAGGCATGTGCCACCATGCCCGGCTGATTTTTTCTATATATATTAGTTGGCCAATTAGTTTCTTTCTATTTATAGTAGAGACAGGGTCTCGCTCTTGCTCAGGCTGGTTTCGAACTCCTGATCTCAAGCAATCTGCCCGCCTCGGCCTCCCAGAGTGCTAGGATTACAGGCCTGAGCCACTGTTCCCTAGCACCACTAAATGTTACAGATCAAATGTAATTTCCCTGCCACATGTCTGAAATCCCATCAGCTGCCCCCCAGAGTCTTATACTTTTTATTAGAAAATGACATTCAGAAACCCAGAACTGGGCATTAGGAACAAAAACCAATTTTATGTACTGATTTGAAAGAAAAAAATGCCTAAGAAATTAAAAATTCTGTTAAACTATGACATTGACATTCAATATAAGAAGAATCCCAACTTCAGAGATTATAAAATATAAACTAAATACCTTAAAATAAGTGAAATTTAGTACATATTTTGACTTGGGAATAAAAATAAGCTCCATAGTTGATATTTGTTTAAAAGTAAATTGACAGGCTGGCCGTGGTGGCTCACGCCTGTAATCCTAGCACTCTGGGAGGCTGAGGCCGGTGGATCGCTCAAGGTCAGGAGTTCGAAACCAGCCTTGGCAAGAGCGAGACGCCGTCTCTACTAAAAATAGAAAGAAATTAATTGGCCAACTACAAGATATATAGAAAAAATTAGCCAGGCTTGGTGGCGCATGCCTGTAGTCCCAGCTACTCAGGACGCTGAGGCAGAAGGATCGCCTGAGCCCAGGAGATTGAGGTTGTTGTGAACAAGGCTCACACCATGACACTCTATCCAGGGCAACAGAGTGAGACTCTGTCTCAACAAAACAAAACAAAAAAAGTAAATTGACACTTAAAGGATACCTTTTCTCTTTACAGATTGGATTTACTTTTAGTGTGCCTGTTGCTAAAACAGCAGAACTTTCTGGCTCCAGTAGTACTTCAGAACCAATGATAATTAGTTCAGGTAAGTAAAAAGTTCTCATGTATTTTTATATAAAAAGTTACATACATTAGATTAGTATTTCAGAGTCTCTGTCACATTTGGTAATTCTTACAAATGCCTTCATTTGAATGAAATTAGCTCTGAAAGGCAATCAAGAGCTACCATCAACCTTAAGCTTAATATTTATGCAATGGTTTTTATAAGTTATCTTCAGTGATACTAGCTCCTTAAATGTAACTGTTAAGGTTTGGTTTTGAGAGGGTTAGTAAGTTTATCTACTCTCTTGGTTTAGTTAAAATAAGGTGATGAATTTGTTATAAATGAAATCTCATTTTAAAAAATTTAAAGGTTGTCTACATTATAATTGTAGTGGATTTTGTCTCCAGGTTTTATTGTTCAGTTCACAACCATTTTTGCCTGTATGCTGGCCCATGCAGTGATACATAATTTCTGAACTGAAGAAATCAGCATGGTTGAGAGAAAGAAATGAGTACTCAGATAATTAAAACATAGGATTTTGTTGTGATATGGGTGGTTTTCTTTTAACTGTTTGGGAAATGCAGAAACCTCTGGGCTGAGTTACTCAGGTCAGAAATTTTGAGCAAGGGCATTTTATCCCCCAAATAAAACTTCAAGTGCAAGGGCACAGGAACAAGAGAAACAACATGGCAGACTTGAGAATTCCAAATAATTTGTCATGAAAGTTAGAGAGATAGCTTTAAATCCTAAAAATTATTGAATGCCATGCCAATGAATTGCATTTTATTTTGACTATAGTAGGGAAACATTGTGTGGTTTTTATATGGAAGTGAAATGGGTATGAGCATAGTAACAGTGGTATGTTGAGTGTTGGTGGGAGTGGAGTGTTATAGGCAGAGACATAGTTGGGAGCTAATGCTCTATCCAAAAGTGTTTCTTCAGCTGCTATCTGCTGAGTTTTGGAGTTTTAGAAAACTAGATCCTCCCCTCAAAAGATAGATTAAAAAGAAAAATACAAGAGAGTTAGACATAGAAGCTGGAGAGGTGTTTTGGCTCTGGATAATCTGGAAGATAGTAAGAATTTGACTAGTATGTTTGCAATCCTATTTTTTTATTGGATAAAACAGCCTCGTGTAATAGAACTTAACAGGCAATTTCAGGTATACTTCTTACCAAAAAGTTTTTTCTTTAATGTTATGGGTTCAAGAGGAATAAACCTCTTCAAATTGCCAGTTTCACGACGTGTTATGAGGAAAGGCATTAAAATCCTTCCTACTTTTTAACTAGCGCTTTACTCTGGTTGTAACTGAATGAGTAATAATTTGTTATAACAGCTTTGTTTCATTACATCTCAGAAAATTAACCAGATTTTTAAGGAGTTGATTATTAGTGGCATATACGGAGTTATTCTCATTTTGATGCCTCTGGTTCTCACCACTTACATCATTTAGAAAAGCTAATTGAAAGTATAAAAGTCATGATTAATTGTGACTTTGTGACAGGAACTAACTGTTCCATTATTTCCTTTTTCCATTTCTTTGTGTATACTTCAGGGAGTCCTAAAAATTTACCTTTTTTTTTGAGACAGAGTCTTGCTCTGTTGCCTGGGCTAGAGTGCTGTGGTGTTAGCCTAGCTCACAGCAACCTCAAACTCTTGGGCTGAAGCGAACATGCCTCAGCCTCCTGAGTAGCTGGGACTACAGGTGTGCGTCACCACGCCTGGCTAATTTTTCTGTTTTTGTGGAGACAGGATCTCAATCTTGCTCAGGTTGGTCTTGAACTCCTGAGCTCAAGTGCTCCTCCCACCTTGGCTTCCCAGAATGCTAGGATTACAGGTATGAGCCACCATGCCACGGCCTAAATTTACCTTAAATTACTAAAAGCAATTCATTTTTTTCTTGAGACAGAGTCTCCTTCTCTTACCCTGGGCTAGAGTGCCGTAGTGTCAGCCTAGCTCACAGCAACCTCAAATTCCTAGGCTGAAGTGATCCACCTGCCTCATCCTCCTAGGTAGCTGGGACTACAGGAACACGCCACCGTGCTTGGCTAATTTTTTCTATTTTTAGTTGTTTGGCTAATTTCTTTCTATTTATAGTAGAGATGGGGTCTTGCTCTTGCTCAGGCTGGTCTTGAACTCCAGAGCTCAAGCAGTCCTCCCGCCTCAGCCTCCCAAAGTGCTAGGATTACAGGTGCGAGCCACCATGCCCGGCCTTCAATTTTTGATTATAAAGGAAAATAGAATGTGATAAAGTGATTAAAGTATGAATTTTCTTTGGTTTGACACAGTTTTAGGTATGATAGGTGTATTTTGGGCAGAGATCAAATTTTTGTTATTGAGATGAAATTTACATGACACAGCAATTTTAAAGGGAATGATTCAGTGGCTTTTATTACATTCACGATGTTGTGTAACCACTGCTTTTATCTAGTTTCAAAACATTTTTATCACCCTGCAAAAGGAAACCCCCTGTCCATTAAGTTGCTCCCCCCCCCCCCCCATTTTACCTTTCCCCCAGCTACTAGCAGCTTGTGTTCTGTCTCTGTGGATTGACTTATTCTGGGTATTTCATATAAATGGAATGATACAATGTGACTTTCTGTGTCTGGACTGTTTTCACTTATAATGGTTTCAGAGTCCTTCCACTTTGAGAGTATGTATCAATACTTCCTTCCTTTTATGGCTAAATAATATTTCATTGTGTAGATAATACAATAATTTATTCATTCATTTGGGCTATTTCCACCTTTTGGCTATTGCGAATGGGTGGCTTTGAACATACACATGTACATCAATTTGAGTACTGGTTTCAGTGCTTTGGGATATATATCTAGGAAGGGAATTGATGGGTCAAATGGTAGTTCCCTGTTTAACTTTTTGAGGAATCATTCAATTTTTCCAAAGTAGTTGGAACGTTTCACATTCCCACTAGCAGTGTACAGAGGTTCCAGTTTTACCCACAATGTCACCAACACTTATTATTTTCCTTTATTTGATTATAGCCATTCTGTTTTTTTCCTCTTCCACTCCCCACCTATAGCCATTCTAGTGGGTGTAAAGTAATACATTATTGTAGTTTTGATTTGCATTTTCCTAATGCGAATGATGTTGTGCATTTTTTCATGTGTTTGTTCGCCGTTTATGTATCTTCTTGGAGAGAAATGTCTGTTGAAGTACTTTGCCCATTAAATTGGTTTTTCTTTCTGTTAGAGTTGTAAGAGTTCTTTATATATGTGATCTGGGTACTAGACCCTTATCAGATAAATGATCTGATCTTTGCACATATTTCCTCCCATTTTGTATAGATTTTCTTTTCACTTTCTTGATAATGCCCTTACATGTACAGAGGTTTTTAATTTTGATGAAGTCCAGTTTTTTGTTATGTTGCTTGTCCTTTTGGTGTCATGTAAGAATACATTGCCAAATCCATGGTCATGAAACTATACCCCCTAGGTTTTTTTCTAAGAGTTTTATGGTTTTTGTTATTATTGAGGTCATTGATTCATTTTGAAGTAATTTTTGTTTGTGGTGTGAGGTAGAGATAAGTCAATTTTTTGAAACTAATTTACCCACTATTTTTTAAATTGGCAAACATTTAAAAAGAAAAGCCTGGTTATTTATCTTCAGGCATTCTCAAAAGAAGAATATTAGACTGAATTCCATATACTCTTTACTGGCTTCACCATTTACTATTTTATTTTATTGTTTTATTATTTATTTATTTATTTATGAATGAATGAATGAATGAGACAGAGTCTCATTGTTGTTGCTTGGGGTAGAGTGCTGTGGCATCAGCCTAGTTCACAGCAACCTCAAATTCCTGGGCTCAAGGAATCCTTCTGCCTTAGCCTCCCGAGTAGCTGGGACTACAGGCATGTGCCACCATGCCCAGCTAATTTTTTCTGTATATTTTTAGTTGGCCAATTGATTTCTTTCTATTTTTAGTAGAGACAGGGTCTTGCTCTTGCTTAGTCTGGTTTCGAACTCCTGACCTTGAGTGATCCTCCTGCCTTGGCTTCCCAGAGTGCTAGGATTACGGGCGTGAGCCACCACACCTGGCCACCATTTACTATTTTATAACCAACTTGTTTCTTCTTGTCTCACTGGTTTTTTCTCTCTTCCCCGCCCTACATAGAAACATACACATAAGGTTGTTTTGAAATAATCCCAAACATCTTATTTCATCAGACCTCTCTTTAAACATATAACTATAAAGCCATTACCACACTGAAAATTTAGATCTCTTATTTTAAATATAAGGATATAAGTTTGGAAAGCATAAAATGTAAAAGCAATAAATAAAATCATTCATCTAACCCCCAGCAGCCACTATTATTCTTTAGATGTAAACATTCTAAATCTTCTGAACTTTCCAACCTGCTTTTACCTGTAACTGCTTTTAAGAATGACTTCTTTGGCTGCATAGGCATTCCATCATGTCACCGTTCTATGATTTGTATAATCAGACCCTTACTATAATTGTAGAGCATGTTGTCATATGAATTCTCAGTATAATAACTGGAGACATGTTCAATTATAGTATGAATTTCTAGAAATGAAATAATTGCTCAGTTGGAACTTTTTTTTTTTTTTTTTTGAGACAGAGTCTCACTTTATTGCCCAGGCTGGAGTGAGTGCCATGGCGTCAGCCTAGCTCACAGCAACCTCAAACTCCTGGGCTCAAGCAATCCTGCTGCCTCAGCCTCCCAAGTAGCTGGGACTACAGGCATGCGCCACCATGCCCGGCCAATTTTTTCTCTATATATTAGTTGGCCAATTAATTTCTTTCTATTTTTATAGTAGAGATGGGGTCTCGCTCTTGCTCAGGCTGGTCTCGAACTCCTGAGCTCAAAGGATCCGCCCACCTCGGCCTCCCAGAGAGCTAGGATTACAGGCTTGAGCCACCGCGCCCGGCCAGTTGGAACTTTTAATGTTTTCTTGATCAGCATTATAATTGTGTAAACAAATACATATTTCATGTAGTGGATGGGTTTGCCCCAGTTGCCATATTTTCTCTAGTGTTTCAGTTTGATTTTCTTGATAATTAGTGAATTCACTGGGTGACAGTTATAGTTTATATTTTTTGTCTTTTTGTGTAGTACAAAAAGGGCATGGTACAGGGGCGTGGTGCAGGATGGGAAATAGTATTTTTGCCTTTCAATGGCAAATTAATTTTGTACTTTTAAGTTTTTCATTATCTTTTTATTACAGTTAATTTTTTCATGAGCTTTTAGAAATTGGTCAAAAAGAGTTGACTTTGAAAGATTTTTTAATGCATTTAGAGTCCAGTGCTTTTTCTCAGCATAATATCTTTTACAATTAAAAAATTACAGCTCAAGATATCACTGCAGTGAACAGTACAAGCTGTAAGAAGACATCAGATGAAAATTATGAGAACCCTTTTAGACCTGCAAAAACCCTGAAAGAAGGAAGTGTTCTAGATATTCTGAAAAGCCCTGGTAAGATAACAGCTACTGTTGAGAATAAAAAATCTTAATTATTTAATGCAAACTCATGATCTCATTTTAATGTCATTTGAATTATACTTTAGGCTTTAAAAAATTATGACTAGTTTGATAGGAGACCAACTTTTGAACATAGATGTAGTCAGATATAATCCTTTTGTGGGAATTACCTTCGAAACCTTACTTATTTCTTTGGAATTTAAGGACTCTGTAATAAAATGAAATCTCTAAGAGGCAAGTATAAAAGGAGAAAATGAATTGCCTGTCAATAGAGATAGTCTTGATTCACTCTTGATTCCATATTGGCCTATCTAGGCATGTCTTTCTCTGAGAGCATTGAACTGCCTTCTCCTCTCAAAGTATTCCCCAATTTGGTATATATGGAACAAGGCCAGGTGGAAAGCATTTGCTGAGTTGTAACATATACATATAGGGGACAGTACTCACTTGAAATGAAACAAGATTTGCAAGCTGGTAGGCAACGATTTGAAGAGGATAAATAGAATTTCTCAAATAGGATTAAGTTTTTGGTTTGAAATCAAACAGAAAGTTCACAATTTCATTTGCTGTGTAGTATAAGACCGTAAAACCATTTATAAGATAATCTAATAGCTCAGAAAGAAATTAAACTTACCCAGCAGATGTGTTTATGTAAATGGGATAGGTTTTTAAAAATACGGTTGGCTTTTACAACAGAATTTAGAAGGATTGGGTTTTTCTGGCCCAGATCTCTCATTTTATAGATGAGTATACTGCCTACAGGGATCCAGTATTTTAGATAGTTTTTGTGCAGTTATGGCAGAACTCCAGAATACGTGTATTAGAATTAAGTTGGCAAGCATCAGGTGTGCATAGTTTATCTTATATATCTAGGGTTATACTTTGCACTGTGGTACTAACTTCCCCTCGTCCCTTTTCGGATTTTGAAGTAAGAAAAATTTGTGAGGAGTCTTCATTGAGCAAAATTACTAAATCTGAAAAGTTGGAAGAAGATCTGTGGTACCTTGAGGTGGTTACTATTAAAATTTGCCAACCTTAGTGATTTAATTATTAGCAAAATAGTATATTGTTTACCACTGGGAGTAACTGAAGTATTTGGGATCATTTTGCACTTATTTAAAATAGCTTTAGGCTGGATTATTTATTGGTACCACTAGAAAACCTGTAACAACCCTCCGCATTTTCTTCCCTTCTAATTTTCTTTTCCTTTGGTGGTAAAGCCTGGAGAAACAGATCACTGATGGGGTCAGTGTTTGTAAAATAAAAGTTAACTGCTTCTAAGTGAAGAATTAGAAAGTCATTCCCATGAATAAATTGTAGCTTAAGTGAATCAATTCAATGACAACAGTTTGGGTAGCACAAAGACCTCCACCCCTTAGCCCCATTCCATGGTTTTGTGTCAACACCTTGTCTAAATTAAACACCTTCAGTTTTTGCCAAAATGGTATACTTGGAATTTGAAAGGCTCTCTGAGATTATATTGAAGAGACAGTTTTGTTTGAATAATTGTTCAGTAATTTTGTCTAAGCATGTATTTGAGTTGCATGAGCTCTTGCTCCATGAAGATAGATTTGGTTTTAATCATCTTTATATTTGTAGGCCTTACCAGGGGATTTGGTACATCTTTGTTGGGATTTGTCATTGAACCATTACCATTTTAAAGCCTATATTAGTTTAGTATAATTAAAAATAATCCTTATCACCCAGTTGTACTTTCGAGGGACATCTGTCAAATAATTATACCTACACAACTCATATGGTTTTATTAAAGCTAGTGGATTCGACAACAGTGGATTATGACTGAACAAAATTCAAAGATGATAGATATTGAAGTCATTTGGCATAGCCAAGGGAACACTTGAAAGAAGAGACAGATGAAGGAGGAAGGCTATGAGTATACTGTATTTGCAGGAAGGGCAGAACATAGCAAAATGTACATGCCAATAGTATATATCAGTAAATTAGTACAAATGAAAGCATCAAACTAGAAATTCCTCGAAGGAGAAGGTGCTATCCTGTAAATAAAAATATCTTTTGTAGAATTTTAACTGATCTAAGTGTCACTTATTATGTAATTAAGAAATATGATTGCTTAGATGAAAAAAAACTCTTAAGTAGTCCATCTTGGATTGTAGTAACTGTGCAGTAAGGTAAATATGTCTTCTCCCAGTAATAATATTCCAGTTAATGCTTTGATTTAGAAAGCTTCTCTAACTTTTTATTGTTGCACTCTCCCCTTCCTTTATTGCAGGTTTCACATCACCGAAGGTAGATTCTCTTGCTGCTCAGCCTACCACGACAAGCCCAGTAGTTTATACAAGACCAGCAATAAGTAGTTTTTCTTCTAGTGGAATTGGTTTTGGAGAGAGTTTAAAAGCTGAATCATCATGGCAGTGTGATACATGTCTACTCCAGAACAAAGTTTCAGACAACAAGTGCATAGCCTGTCAGGCAGCAAAATTGCCACCAAGAGATAGTGCTAAACAGACTGGAATTGGGACACCAAGTAAAAGTGGCAAAGCAACTCTTCCTACATCAGGGACAAGCTTTGGAGACAAATTTAAACCAGCAGTAGGAATTTGGGATTGTGATACCTGTTTAGTACAAAATAAACCTGAAGCGATAAAATGTGTAGCCTGTGAAACACCGAAACCTGGAACTGGGGTGAAGCGAGTCCTTGCATTGACAGTGGTTTCAGAAAGTGCTGAGACTATGACTGCTTCATCTTCCAGCTGCACTGTGACCACCAATACCTTAGGATTTGGAGATAAATTCAAAAGGCCCGTGGGCTCTTGGGAGTGTCCAGTATGCTGTGTTTCTAATAATGCAGAAGACAATAAATGTGTGTCCTGTATGTCTGAGAAACCAGGTATGTTTATGGCTTTGTGGAGTAATATTGCTAAGTACTATAGTACAACATTGTAATTTATTCTTTGCAAAACAGTTCAGAACAGCTGCGGTATTTTAAATGTTTCAGGATGAGCATTTCCTCATACATATTAATTTTTCTAAACTATCTTGTTAAAATGATTTGCTTGGGGCTAGATCTCTATGTTCATTTTGGATAGGTTGTGTGTTAACCAGTCCAATATTTATGCTGACCTTTCTGTGTGATTTTATCAGAAACTTCTTCATGATCATTTTCAAAGTTGACTAATAAGATGTAGAAAGAGCTTAAAGTGGGGCAGTGTTTCTCAAACCTTTGTAGAGAATACAATATTTGTCTCCTCTCTAAGTAGAAATGAAGATAGCTAGTGGTTGATACTAGGGAAGGCTTCTTTAAGGATTAGACAGAGTCCTTAATGAAAAGCTATAGCTGAATATTAATGACAATACATTTTGTTCTTTGCCAGAGATGTTGTAACGATAGTAAATTACTGGATCATTAATGGAAAAAATTCTAACTTAGCCAGAAAAATGTAGTTAGGTTTGAGTTTTTTCTGTTTCTCTGTTCAAAGTTGGAAGAATTACTGAAGAGTCATGTCAATCTGTAATTCATCTGGAAGTGATTCTTTGCTGGTTTTGTAATGTGATACATATATAAGGCAACATAGATACTGAGTAAAAACATGCATATTCTGAGAATGATCCTTCCTATTTTTATTGCAATTTTTTTTTTTTTTTTTTTGAAACAGAGTCTCACTCTGTTGCCTGGGCTAGAGTGCCATGGTGTTAGCGTAGCTCACAGCAAGCTCAAACTCCTGGGCTCAAACGATCCTTCTGCCTCAGCCTCCCAAGTAGCTGGGACTGCAGGCATGCGCCACCATGCCCAGCTAATTTTTTCTATATATGTTTTTAGTTGGCCAATTAATTTCTTTCTGTTTATAGTAGAGATGGGGTCTCGCTTTTGCTCAAGCTGGTTTCGAACTCCTGACCTTGAGCTATCCTCTTGCCTCGGCCTCCTAGAGTGCTAGGATTACAGGGATGAGCCACCGTGCCTGGCGTTTTATTGCATTTTTAAGGGATGTGCAGTTTTATGTTTGTAATGTAAAGCTCTGAGTTGTTATATTAGCCTAGACCCCTTGCCTGAGCCCTTGCACCACGTTTCTGATTCCTACTGGGCATCTCCACAAGAATAAGACTTTAGAATCTTCATTCTGAAATACCTTCCTCTTCTCATGGGGTGCCCCCTCCTCACCTAAAAAAAAAAAGAAAGCCCTTGATGTATGCAGGAAACCAAAATTAATTTTTAGTTGGTGGAAGAGTAATAAAACTTTTGAGTTGGGAAGTGATTTGTTAAACATGATCAAAGGAAGCTCATCTGTGTATTAAAGAACTGTATTCTTTAAATGATGAACCATCATTTTCAGCAAAGGAGTGATATGATCAAATTTGTATTTTTGATAAGTCACTCTGACTTTTTGGAGAACAGATTTGAAAGCAACAAAATTTGGAGACCAGAGGGGACAGGTTAGGAAGTTATAGCAGTGATATATATAGGTGATAGATACTGGCAATATGTACTAGTGGAATTAAATAGGGAATGGGGGATGGACAATAATATAAAGGCAGTTGATTTCAAGCTACCAAAGTTGACTTTCAGATACTATGTGAGGCCTTTAGATATTCTGATATAGACCTTCTAGGCTGGAGATACTAATTTGGAGTTATTAGTTCATAGTTTTGATATTTGAAGTCCTGGGAGTAGAGGTGAGTGAGTTGAGTGAATAGAAAAGATGGCCTAAAACTGAAGTCACTAACTTAAAGGGAGTGGCAGGAATAAAACCTTTGAACAGTTAATCTTTTAAAAGGAACAACCAGAGAACTACAACAAAATGACGTGGCACTGGTTGCTTCTGAGGAGGGTAGATTTCAAAGGAATAAGACCAGTGGTCTCAATAAAAAGGCTATTATTCAAGTAAGAGATGGAGGGCTTAAACTTGAATAGTAATGGAAGAATCAGAACAAGATTGGAATAAATTTGAGAAATATATAAGGGAGGAGGAACCATCCAGTTAAGCTAATAAGCAAGTGGACAGTGGAGCCATCAACTTAGAAGAGACTGTAGTGATGAATCTCAGGGTGTGGGTTGCAGATCAGATTAGGAAATGTTTTGTTGGTGTTTAAAACTATTAGAATAGATGAGTTTGTGAGAAGGGCAATGGACCAAAGATTGAACCCCAGGGAGCAATTTTGTGGGTAAGATAGAAGAGAACATACCTATAAAATGCAGAGATCATTCAGGTAGCTGTGGGAAAGTGATAATAATTGAAGACCATTTAAAGTAGGAATACCAGTGAATGGCTCCCCTCTCAACACTATCCCCATGCAACTTCTCCCACGAACATGCCAATTCTGCTTAAAGATTTGTCACCTCTGTGTATCCTTTTGCCTTTTAGTCATTGCTTCCTTCTTTGCACACTTGTTTTAGATCATTTATCACTTGGTGATGGTGCTTCTATGCTTTTGAGGTTTTTTTTTACCCCCTTTTAGACCATGAACACCTTAGAAGATAAGCAACATTTTATTCATCTTTAGTGTCTCCAGAAGCCAAGTATGTTATGGTGCTTAATAAATGTCTACTAAGTGGCTAGCAATGTAACAGGACTGTTATGAACATAGTAGGTGTCAAGTTGAATTGCAGAGTGCATGATAGAACAGTTCCTTCTGTGCAGAAATGATTGTTTCAAAGGCAGAGAGACGTAGGCTTTGAAATCTTGAATTTTTTTTTTATTTCATCATATTATGAAGGTACAAATATTGTTAGGGTTACAAATATTCCCCTGCCCCCCCAAATCTTGAAATTAATATGGTCCACGGCTGTGTATTTTATGTGTTAGAATATTGCCTACAATTTTCATCTTATGTCTTAGAATGTTGGGCTGTTTGAAGAAATTTGACAAAGATTCTTGAGAACAATTTAGTCTTTTAGCTCCTAATTTGTGAGCATGATTTACAAAACAGAAACCCTAGAATTCCAAACTTGGGGTTAAGGGGAGCTCAACTCTGAGCATGGTTAGTGTGAGCTGGCTCATTTATAAGGTTAAAAGAAATCTGAGAGGTTTGTCCTATTCTTAACAATCTACTGTTCATATTTTTGGCCTTTTGTCTTAATAGGAAATGTTACTAGAAATTGCACATTGAAACTTTGTGGTGTCATTAAAATCCTGACATGTAAATTAAAATTTTCATGTGTTTCCCCATTATTTTTATTTTTTTTAGGAAGTTCAGTACCTACTTCAAGTGGCAATTTTTTAGGAACTTCAGTACCTACTTCAAGTAGCAGCACCGTACCTGTCTGTCTATCTTCTGGAGGCTGTCTAGGATTGGACAAGTTCAAGAAACCTGAGGGAAGCTGGGACTGTGAAGTGTGCCTAGTGCAGAATAAAGCAGACTCTACCAAATGTGCAGCATGTGAAAGTGCAAAGCCAGGCACAAAATCGGAATTTAAAGGTAAGGCATGGTAAAGGGCCTCTTTGTAAAGCCATTTTAAAATGACGTACTTGCAAACAGCTCTAGTGTTTAAGTTATTCATTTTCTATTGAAAATTCATGTAAAATGAGATCTTTTAGTTATATATCTATCTCTGAATTATTATAAACTCGAGTTAGTTGTTAAGAGTGAGATATCTTTTCTACAGCTGAGTAAAGAAATTTCTTGTGTTATTGAGTCTCAAAATTTTTTGGTTTTTTGTTTTAAACTGTTAACACCCTATATTAATTTACTGACTCTTATTGGACTAGGAATTGACACCTCTGAAACCTATTTAATTAATCCTGGCTTGGAGTTTGGTTTCTCAGAATATGTCCCAGAAAAAGAACTCTTAATATTTTAGTATGTAAATATACAGGAAGAACTTCTCAAAGTAATTAATGCTGAAGTATCTGGAGGCCAAATTTTTCAAATTTTTATGTCCCTGTATGAATTATTTTGATCATTTACACATTTCAGTCAAAATTTTGATAAAAGCTGGGAAAGAGAAGGGATTTTAGATCTGAAGGACCTGCCAGGGAGGGGTGTGAAAGATTTTAATCTGTAAGATAGTGAGCCTACAAGTTGGAAATGTGTGGGGATTAAAAAAGAACACCAACCTTTATCTACTTCGTAATTTGCCTTGGACTCTAGTAGCTTTTAGACTTTTTTGACTGCAAACCAAAAGTCAGAAATAACCCTATTATATTGTGAACCATCACATGCACAGTGTACTCGTCTATATGATTGAAATAAAAGTTTTACAAACTAATGCTTAGCTCTGATGCGTGTGAGGTACACTGGTATTTTCTATTTTATTTCATTTTAAAAGAAAAATAACTGGTTGCAGCCCACTAAATTAATTGAGTGACGAATGAGATACAACTGGCAGTTTGGAAAACATTGCATTCATGTATTTTAGAAGGTAACTGCTTTCCAGTCCATTTTCTCTGATTCTGTAGTTGTTAATTCATGGTCCTTTTCTAATACTGTTCTCTATCTGCAGTACAGTGATCTACCATACTTTTAAATCTGTCCAGTAGAGCCCTTTGAAGCCAAGATGATAACTTGTTAATTTTTGTCTTTGGCACCTTTATTTTTAGCTTTCTGTCTAATATTATTTAATATATTTTAGTCCATGTGGATAGCCACATCTTTCTGAGATTGTGATGTAATTTTTCAACTAAGCCTTTCTTAGGGAAAGAAGGGGGGGTGGGTAATCATTAAAGGGGGGAAATCTGAGGGATGGGCTTGTAAATCTTGGCTATCATTTGTCTATTTACTTATGGGTAAGTAGATTAATGCATAAGTATCTTAGCACCTTTAAATGATTCTTGTTTTGACAAAGCTGGTCAGTAAGCACTTCATTTTACTAGTTTCTTTAGCTACAGAAAAACATGAAACCAAGAGTTTGATCTTGTCAGTATAATGTCGTTTAACTTTATAAATTTTGCCTCAACTCATGTAATTCTTGTTTTTTGATGCTAAATTATTTTTAAATGCTTGCATTAATAATACATTTATTCATAAGATTTAAAAATCAAGAACAAGATTCACAGTGAAAAGTCTGTCTCTTGTCTGTATTTCAACTTCTCCCCTCCAAATGTAATAGCTATGGCTAATTTGTTGTAAATCTTCTGGTGTTTTTGTTTTTTGAAACAGAATCTTGCTTTGTTGCCCTGACTGGAATGCTGGGGCATGATCCTAGCTCATTGGAGCCTCAAACTCCGGGGCTCAAGTGATCTCTTGCCCCAGCCTCCAAGTAGCTAGGACTACAGGCACACATCGCCACATCTAGCTAATTTTTAAATTCTTTGTAGAGATGAGGTTTCACTACATTGCCCAGGCTAGTCTCAAACTCCTAGCCTCAAGTGATCCTCTCTCCCTGGCCTCCTAAAGTGCTGAGATGACATGCATGAGCCACCACACCCAGCCTCTTGTAAATCTTTCAATTTCTTTATGCCCATCCTAATCAAACACTATTATTCTATGTATTCTTATTTCCCCTTGCCTTATTAGAAAAGATTGTATATTACACTTTCTTTCTGCACTATTGATTTTATCATGTATTATCTTGGGCATATCTTTGTTCTTTCTCATTTACAATTGCCTTAATTGCATATGGCATTTTGCAGGCCTCTAAGTTTATCTTTAAAATAAAGTCCCAGCTGTAGAATTGCTGAGTCAGAGGGCATATGTGTGTGTAATTTTGGGTAAAGATTAACAAATTGCCCCCCTACAAGTTTTGTGCTAATTTCCACATCCACCTGCAGTGTATAGTGCCTGTTATTTCTAGTCTCATCGCCAGTACAAACTTTATCAGACTTTTTTGATCTCTGCCAGTCAATAAATGAAAAGTGGCATGCCGGTATAGCGGCAAGGATTGAGATATAATTCTCATACACTGTATGTTGGTCAACCTGGTTCACGTTTACTGCCATTGGTAATACTCTTCAAAGTAGGCCTTTTCAAAGTTACTCCTATGTCACTTTGGCTTTCAGGGTTTACATTTTATTTGAGAGGGTGAGTATATTAATTCAGTGTATGTGTGGTGTCATATTTTTGCAGGCTTTGGCACATCTTCCTCATTTTCGAACCCACCAGCTTCATCCTTCAAATTTGGTATAGCATCATCCTCTTCTGGGACTTCTCAGACTTTAACAAACACTGGAAACTTTAAATTTGGAGATCAGGGAGGATTCAAAACAGGTGTGTCATCAGATTCTGGGTCTATAAACACCATGAGTGAAGGCTTCAAATTTTCTAAACCAATAGGAGAGTTTAAATTTGGAGTTTCATCTGATTCTAAACCTGAAGAAGTTAAAAAAGACAGTAAGAATGATAATAATTTTAAGTTTGGACTTTCTTCTGGTTTAAGCAACCCAGTTTCTTTAACTCCATTTCAATTTGGGGTGTCTAATCTTGGACAGCAAGAAAAGAAAGAGGAACTGCCTAAATCTTCATCTGCAGGCTTTAGCTTTGGTACAGGTGTTATTAACACCACCCCCGCTGCTACTAACACCACAGTGACCTCTGAGAACAAGAGCAGCTTCAGCTTTGGAACCATAGAAACCAAGAGTGTTTCAGTGCCTCCTTTCACATGTAAGACATCAGAAGCAAAAAAAGAGGAAATGCCTGCCACCAAAGGAGGGTTCACTTTTGGCAGTGTGGAACCTGCCTCTGTGCCATCTGCCTCAATGTTTGTTTTGGGAAGGACAGAAGAGAAACAGCAGGAGCCTGTCACTTCTACTTCTCTAGTTTTTGGAAAGAAAGCTGACAACGAAGAGCCAAAGTGTGAACCAGTGTTTTCCTTTGGGAATTCAGAGCAAACCAAAGATGAGAGTTCTTCAAAGTCAACGTTTAGTTTTAATATAGCAAAACCATCTGAGAAAGAATCTGAACAGCCAGCAAAGGCCACTTTTGGTTTTGGGTCTCAAACCAATACTACAGCTGGTAAGTATTAAAGTTTTTTTATAAGGTATCTTTGATACCAAGTCAAGGAATGGTTTACATAGTTGTACATAGAACATAATTGATAGAGTACAGAACTCTTTGGGAAGGAGGCCTAGGATTTTCAGTTTCAACTGCTATAAACCCTTGTGATTCTAATGACGTTATCTTCAGATCTAATTTTGAGAAATACAGCTCTCATGGAAAGCCTACAATAGTGCACATTTGTATATATCTTTCTCCCTTCTGTTTGGGCTTTTATAATCAGAATTGGCATATACTACCTGGGAAAATAGGGTTTCTTACTTAAGCTCATGAAGTGTTTTCTAACTAGTATAATTTTTATGTAGAGGCCTTTATATACAGATAGTTTAGATATCAAGCCATCATCAGACATTTAAGAAACACAAACAACAGATATAATTAATCTCTGAGAAAACAGGTGATTTTGAAAACTAAAATCCTAAAAAAAAAAAAAAGAAATAGCATCCTTACAAGCTAAAAAACATGGTTGATGAAATAAAATTATTCTGTGTACTGAGTTGTAGGCAGAACATAGCTGACAATCAGATTAATGAACTGGAAATTCCCCAGACAATGCAAAAATATAAACAGATTGATCCAAGCTAGATCCTCAAGTTCCTTTTGAATAGGAGTGCTTAAAAGATGAGAACAGTATGGAGGAATATCAAAGAAATGACAGAAAAAAATTTTCTAGTTTTTTCTTTCCTTTTTTTTTTTTTTTTTGCCAGAAACAAAAACCCAGATTGAAGAAAACTTTCTAGATATAAAAACATTGGTCTTAAAAATGGAATGATCTGCTCGTTGACAAAGACCAGTGAAATTTTAGGACACCAAACCCAAAACCCTGAATACAAATAGGTATCAGATTAGCATCAGACTTCTAATATGCAATATCAAATGCTAAAAACAGTAGAGCAGTGCCTCCAAGTAAAAATGGTCTTGAACCTAGAATTCTGTTATTAGCTAAATTTGTTAAACTTGAAGGCAAAATATAGTTGATTTCAGACAAAGGATCAAAAGTTGAATGCCTATGAACACTGTTGAATAATAAATTGGAAACACTCAAAATCAAAATTAACCTTAAAAGAGTATGGAATTTGACAAATAGCTGTGAGTATTTTTTGTCTATCAGATATTTACTTGGCCATGTAAAAACATCCTACAAAGAAAATCAAAGCTAAAATTACTTATCATTTGGAAAGGAACAAAACGAGATAGGATCTAATCAAATTTTATCATGAAATCACTAGACCATAGCCAACTTGAAAGCAAGCCGGCCAATGAGCTCTACTTTGTGTAAATCATACTAATGCCTGTAGCATACCAAGACCAGCCCTCCCTTGTGTGTAATAATGGAATGAACAAATTATTGGAATAGTGGGGGAAAAAACTCTTCAGCTAGGTCACTGGATTTAGGATCACCATATAAAAATCTATTTCAAAATAGGGAGTATAGCTTTTTTTATTTGTTATTTTTTTATAATATGGAATGCATCATGAATTTGCATGTCATCCTTGCGCAGAGGCCATGCTAATCTTCTCTGTATCATTCCAATTTTGGTATACGTGCTGCTGAAGCGAGCACTCCACGGATAGCTTTTGTAATCCTTGAGTCAGGACTGTAAGTGTGCCCATTTCCTGAATAGTGTTCATTGTACCCATTAGGTAGGTTTTTGCCTCCCCTTCCCTCCTGTTTGATTTCCAATGACTTTTATTGTCCTCTGTGCACCTGTGTGCCCATTGGTTAGTTCCAATAACATTTTTAATTTGTATTTTATAACAACAACAGAACTTGTAACATGCTAAATAATTAAAAACATAAAAGACATACTTGTTTCTGGGTGAGAGATCTCCTGTCCCTCCTCATAATTTAAGTTCTTAGAGCAATTGTTGTGGAACTTGACAAGCTAAAGCAATTCTAAAATTCACATGGGAGTGCAAACTAATACAACCTCTGTGGAAAATAATATGGGGATACCTCAAAGAGCTACAAGTAGAGCTACCATTTTATCCAGGAATCAATCCCCTTACTGGGCCTCTACCAAAAGGAAAAAAAGACATTCTATAAAAAACATCTGCACTAGAATGCTTATACCAGCACGATTCACAGTTGCGAAGATATGGAAACAACCCCAGTGCCCATCAGTACATGAGTTGATTAATAAAATGTGGTATATGTATACCATGGAGTTCTATTCAGCCACAGAAAACAATGGTGATATAGCACCTCTTGTATTATCCTGGGTAGAGCTGGAGCCCATTTTACTAAGTGAAGTATGACAAGAATGGAAAAACAAGCACCACATGTATTCAACATCAAAATGGTGTTAACTGATCAACACATATGTGCACATATAGTAGTAACATTAATCAGGTGTGGGCAGGTAGGAGAGGGGCAGAGGGGATCGGTACATTAACACCTAATAGGTGCGGTGCACACCATCTAGGGGATGGACATGCTTAAAGCTCTGACTCGGGTGGGGCAAAGGTAATATATGTAACCGAAACATTTGTACCCCTGTAATATGCTGACATTAAAATAAATAAATAAATTTCACATGGAAGGAAAAATATGCAAGATATTCTGGGGAGAAGGGCAGGCACACAGGCAGGTTTGCCCTACTATTATTAAACCATACTATAAGTTACAGTAATTGAAATAATCCAGTGGCAATAACAGTAGAGGAAACATATATGTATTTGGGAATTTAGTGTACCATAAAGGTAGCACTACAAGTTAGTCACAAAAGTGTACTACATGCTGTGGAGAAAATTGACTATCCATTTAGATATATTGAAGTTGTGATTCTGTTACATATTGTAACATAAGTTGTAAAATCAATATATAGAGAGATATTGGCAAATCAGTATTGCTATCTTCTACTTTCTGAACTTGGTATTCAGACAATATATCTACTTAAATTTGGATTTAATGGATTTTAATTTTTATTAACCTGAATGCTGAAGGCCCTCCTGCGATAGAGGAAATCTATAAGTTGTAAAAGAAAAGATGGATATATTTGGCTTTGTCAAAATTTAGTATTAACAGATGTTTGTCCAATGAATAAATTTTTTTTAGATTGAAATAAACTATACAAAATTTATTTTCTTCACCAAAAATAACAGCAATATTTTCCATATTATTTCTAGATATAATGAATAAATCTATATAAAAAACTTAATACTCTTTTTTCTAATGAATTGATTGTAGGGTAGGAAAAAGAGCTTTTTGAGACAATTCGTTCTTAAAAATTTGTTTGTTTCTTAATTTCTGTCTTACAGATCAAGGTGCAGCAAAGCCAGTTTTTAGTTTCTTGAACAATAATTCCTCCAGTTCAAGTACTCCAGCCACTTCTGCAGGCAGTGGCATATTTGGTAGTTCCACCTCTTCCTCCAATCCACCTGTGGCTGCCTTGGTGTTTGGACAGGCCAGCAATCCTGTGAGCGGCTCTGCCTTTGGTAACTCTGCTGAATCCAGTACATCTCAGTCTTTGCTATTTTCTCAAGAGAGTAAACCAGCAACCACATCCAGCACAGGTACAGCTGTCACCCCATTTGTCTTTGGTCCAGGAGCCAGCAGTAATAATACCACATCCGCTGGTTTCAGCTTTGGAGCTACAACCACATCCAGCTCTGCAGGTACATTTATAAAAGAAAAAAGATATATTTATACATTGTAATGGGATGGGCTTTAATTATAAGTATGTCAGTTTTTAGTAAATAATATAGCAGGTTATCACAAAACTACATGAATACCTTTAGGTCATCTATACCAGGGAGGTTGTAATTATTCATTACGTGGAATAATGTACATTTTGTGTTCAAGTTTAATATATTTAACTCTTGGAAACAGTTTTTCTAATTTTAGAAAGTGTAATATTTATTTTTTTAAGTTTTATTTTTGAAATGTTAAGTTGTAAGTAACCAGACACTGGAAGTTGTTTTATTAGATATCAGTCTTTATTATGCAGTCTATACATGCACACAACATGAGGCAGTTTCTGACCAAATTAAATTTTTGGTGGGAGATTATTTTAGATACATCCCTTTACCAAAAATTATTGACTGTGAAGGTGGGGAGTGTTTGTTAATTGAAGTTTTTTGTTTATATGAGTCCTATATGTTTCACTAAATATGGTAGAGTTAGTTATATTTTTTATCATTATTTAAGACTTACCTTGATGGAATTTGGTTAGTAAGGCAAGAGTCTCAAAAGAAGCTTGAAATTGGTTTGTGGGCTTACAGAAATTTTCTGAGGATAATCTCACTTAGCCACTGTGGTGATTTAAGCATTTCCTTCGGCCTCCAGGATCCTCCTTTGTGTTTGGAACTGGACCTTCAGCACCATCTGCCAGTCCAGCATTTGGTGCTACCCAGACCCCAACATTTGGACAAAGTCAAGGTGCCAGCCAGTCTAATCCCCCAGGCTTTGGATCTATATCCTCTTCAACAGCATTATTTTCTGCTGGTTCTCAGCCTGCACCACCTACTTTTGGGACAGTGTCAAGCAGTAGCCAGCCCCCTGTGTTTGGCCAACAACCCAATCAGTCTGCATTTGGCTCTGGGACAGCTCCTAATTCCAGTAAGTATGTACGGTGATGTTGTTTGTCTCTATACTTAGGTTTTGTGTATCTTAAAAATATTTTCTTTGAACTTTGAAACCATGCACATGTCTATTTTTTCTTATTGTCTCTTATACTTGGCAGAAGAGAGAGGTATATGTTCAATTTACCTATACACAATATTCCCAAGTTTCACACAATCATAACTTTTTAAAGATATTATTAGAGTATATTTTAAAGTGTTTCTTACACTTTTACTTAGGTGTAGAGTTTACTCATTCTCATTTCTCTTCAACTTTGAATTTTGGGGCTATCAAAGCTAGATTTGAACTGTATTTTCTGATCTTTATGAATGGATTAGCTTCAGAAAGTTATACCCCAGTTCCAAAACTCTTTCCTTAGACAGTCCCTCTGAGTTGTATCATGACACTTTCTATTTAATGATGATACTAGCCTTTGCACTTGCATGTATAAACAAAACTTCCCATGGACTTTTAAAATATGACTAATCATAGTATATCAAAATGTTGTATTTCCTCAAAATTGCATTTCCTCAAAATTTTGCCTGATTTTTATCTCTGTAAATGGAATCTTAGTGTATACAATCTTTTGATTCTTGCCTCTTTCACTCTGTTAGGTTTATAAGGTTCATCCATGTTATTGTATATAGTTTGTTTATTGTCATTGCTGTAGAGTAAACCAGTGTATGAATGTACCACAACCTGTTTACTATTAATGGATATTTGAGTTAATTTTAGCTATTAGAAAATGCTGCTCTGCACATTCTTATATATGTCCCTTGGAGCACATTTGCGTTTTTCTAGTGTATATACCCTGGAGTGGGATTGCCAAATTGAAAGGATTGTGTATCTTATATTTAGAAGATAATAAAAACCTTTTCTTATGAATTGTGCCATTTCACATCCTGCCACCATTGTGTATGAGAGTTCTCATATTTGGATTGTATTTGATTTCTTGCTTTCTTTTGTTTTTGTGAATTCTTTTTAACATTTTTTGGGTCAGTTTTTGATTTGGTTGCTTGGCTTTCGCTTATGGGTTTGTAAGAGTTCTTTATTCTGAATATTGGTGCTTTTGTCAGTTAATATAGGCAATAAAATGTCTCTGTTTTATGATACATATTAACCATCTTAATCAGAATCCCCCCCCTCATAATACTGAATGGGAACATGGGAACATTTAGATTTTTTTCACTCAGGTATCATTTCCCTGTATCTTTCTAATGTAGAGACACTGTATGGTTAGATCAGTATTCTGACTATGCAAATACTGGTCATTACTGAGCCATATGGTATACTATGACTTTCTCTCCTACACAGAATTTATTTCTCTGACATCAATGATTCCCTCTCTTTGTTAACATTTTCTTTGTACCCATCACTAGTTAAAATTTTAACTCCCATTTTATCATTTCTGTAATTCTCAATTGAGAATTTTCAAATACATTTAACTGTTTTTCAGTGTCTGAATGAATTATTTTATCCTTAAAGAAAAATACTTTTATTCAACTCCAGATTAAAACATGCCACTTTACGTAAAGAACAATCAGTTGTATAAACTTAAAAAAAAAGAGTCAACTTTCAGAAATGTTCCTTCCAGTTAAAGCATTGAGAAAAAGCAAAAAAGGCACTAAAAATGGTAGTCACACTGTTGCTGAAACTTGGGGGAAAATAGCATTTCAGAGTTGTGGTCCTCAGTTCTTCTATAACAAGGAATATGTTAGAAAGTTCTAGGCTCTGGGTAGCAGCATAACTATCAAAAAAAGGCCATACTTCAAATTCTAATGAAAGTCATTCCCACAGAAAACACAAAGCACTCATTTTGCTATGCATAGACGCATACTTTTAGTAATAACCAAAAAGCATTTTTGATAAAGATTAAAACTTTACATTTTTAATTGCTACGTAATGTTTGTATATATTTATGGAGTGCATGTGATTTTTTTGTTATGTGAATACAGTATGTAAAATGATCAAATCAGAGTATTTAGGATATCTATCACCTCGAACATTTATCATTTCTTTGTGTTTGGAACATTTCAGATCTTCTAGCTATTTTGAACTATATATTGTTAACTATAGTCACTCTGTTGTGCTATTGAACACTAGAACTTACTCCTCCTATTTTGGTGCCCAATAACCAACCTCTGTTCACCTCTCCTCTACCTCTCCTACACACACCCTTTCCAGCCTCTGATAATCATCATTCTATTCTTTACCTCCATGAGATCAACTTTTTTTTTTTTTTTTTAAAGCTCCCACATGTGTGTGAGAACATGCAACATTTGTCTGTCTGTGCTGGCTTATTTCGCTTAACATAATGAACTCTAGTTCAAACCATATTGCTGAAAACAACAGGATTTAATGTTATTTTTTATGGCCAAATTGTATTCCACGTGTTTATATACCACATTCCCCCCCCCCATTTATCCAATGATGGACTCTTCATTGCGTCTGTATCTTGGCTATTGTTAATAGTGTTGCAGTAGACATGGTGGTGCAGGTATCCCTTTGATAATATTGATTTCCTTTCCTTTGGATAAATAGCCAGTAGTGGGATTGCTGAGTCATTAGGTAGTTGATTTTGGTTTGAGAAACATCCATACTGGTTTCCATAATGGCTGTACTAATTTGCATTGCCACCATACCAACAGTGTATAATAGTTCCCTTTTCCTTGTTAGCATTTTTTTTTTTTTTGGTCTTTTGATAATAGTCATTCTAACTGGAGTGAGATAATATCTCATTGTGGTTTTGGTTTCTGTTTCCCTGATGATTAGTGTGTTGAGCATTTTTCTTGTGTGTTTATTGGCCATTTGTGTGTCTTTTTTTGAGACGTGTCTTTTTAGCCTCATTACCCACTTTTTAATGGGATTATTTGGGTGGTGGTTTTTTGGTCTTGTTTTTGCTGTTGAGTTAGTTTGGGTTCCTTGTATATTCTGGATATCAGCCCTTTGTTGGATGAATAGTTTGCAAATATTTTCTCCTATTCAACAGACGTTCTTAACTGCATCGATGTTTCCTTTGCTGTGCAGAAGCGTTTTAGTTTAACATAGTCCCACTTGTCTATTTATGCTTTCATTGCCTGTGTTTTTGAGTTCTTAGCCACAAAATCTTTGCCCCTAGACCAGTGTCCTGGAGCATTTCTCCTATATTTTCTAATAGTTTTATAGTCTCATGTTTAAGTCTTTAATCCATTTTGGGTTGATTTTTATGTATGGTGAGATGTACGGCTCTAGTTTCATTCTACTGCATATGAATATCCAGTTTCCCCAGCACCATTTATTGAAGATGTCGTTTCCCCAATGCATGTTCTTGGCACTTTGTTGAAAATCAATTGGTTGTAAATATGTGGATTTATTTCTGGGTTCTTTACTTTGTTCTATTGGTCTGGGTGTCTGTTTTTATGCCAGTGCCATGTTGATTTGGTTACTATAGCTTTATATAGTATATTTTGAAGTCAGATAATGTGATGCCTTCAGCTTTGTTCCTTTTCCTCAAGAATGCTTTGGCTATTTGGGCTCTTTTGTGGCTTCATTGCATTTTAGGATTGTTTCTTCTGTTTCTGTGTAGAACGTCAATTGGTATTTTGACAGGGATTGCATTGAGTATATAGATTGTGAAGGAAATTAAAGTATTTTTACCCCAGAATATATTTCTTTGACATATTTTGAGATGGCTGCCAAAGGGCTAGCAAACAGAAGTGGCCCTGCAAAGCTGCCATTTTTGGGGGAAATTTACATCTGTAGAGAATCTGCGCTGATGCAGCCAGGCCTTCCCTTGTCCACAGCTGGGAAAAATTAACTGAGAGTCTGACATCTTTAAAGGTCTGAAAAGAAACGTTTATCATCTGTTCTCTCTGAGGACTGCTAACTCAGCCCTCAGTTGAAGTCCTGAGGTTTCATCTGTATAACAAGACCACTTTTGCTTGCCAAGTCTTCTCTCCCACCCATAACCTGTCTTAACCACTAAAACCTGATTTTCTACCATAACCTGTTTTTGGCCATGCTCTCTGAGCCAGCATTCTCTCTGTAACTTCAAAATCATATATAAGATTTTGCACTCCATTGGGAGATTGGGTCTTCATTCCAAAGGCTCCTGTATATATACATTTCATAAATTCGTATGCCTTTTCTCCAATTAATCTGCCTTTTGTGAGTTGATTTTTCAGTGAACCTTCAGAGGGCAAAGAGTAAGTTTCCTCCCAGGCTCCTACAATTGCCTTTGGATAGTACAGGCATTTTTACAATATTGACTCTTCTGAGCATGGGATTTCTTCCATTTGTTTGTTTCCTCCTTCATTTCTTTCATCAGTATTTTATAGTTTAGAATGCTTCACAAATTTGCATGTCATCTTGATGCAGGGACATACTAATCTTCTCCATATCATTCAAATTTTGGTATATGTGCTGCTTGAATGGGGATTGGAAGAACTTTTCTCATGGGATCTTTTCACCTGTTCCTCCCATCAGGCTTTCTAGGCCTACTGTTTAATTGTGCTCCTGGGGGCTCTCTTTTTTACCATTATCTTGGAGACTCCTTTTAGCTTCTTGCAGGAACTTCTGTTTCCTAGGTGTCGAGTCTTTGTCACTCCCTTGTTTTTGATAGAGCACATCTTCAGTGATTACCTGAGGGTTTGGGGAAGAAAAATTTGAGGACATGGATTTCTAGAGGGATCTTTATTCCGTCCTTATGTTTGGTAAGATTTTGGCTGAATTATAGTTTTAGCTTAGAAATAATTTTCATTAATTTTTTTTTTTTTTTTAGTCCGGGAATTTTTCAGATATTTAATTTTCTACCAGGCAGCTGAACTTTCTGGAATATTACCAACCTGAATTGTGGTACTCACTTGAACTCAGTTAAATTGAGTTTAATTCTATTTCACATATTCCAACAATCTTAAAAAATTTTCTCACATTATTTTAGATTTAATCTCTTACACTGTATTGACAGCAAAACTTAATAATTACTGTGATACAATGTTTTTTTTCTTTTTTTAAATTGTTCTTTTTTTTTTAAATGTCCGTTTTTATTTCAGAATATTACAGGGGTACAAAAGTTTTGGTTACATATATTGCCTTTGCACTGCCCAAGTCACAATGTTGTGACAATGATCATTGTCACAAGTCACAATGATAATTTTTATTTTATACAAATTAAGACCTTTGGCTCTTTTAAATAGAGCCAAAGGTCTTAAGTTCAGCTGAGGACTTTTGAAGACAGTTCTCCATTGTAGACTTTCTGTTTTCTAGGATTGCTTGTGAAGTCTGTCTTGATCTTTGCTTTTTGACCTATTTCTCCTTTCTGAAATCTAGTTAGAATCTTTTCTTTTTAACTCCATTGTTCTGACACATCAGGGACTCAGGGACATGCTTTAGTGTGGGTCCCTTTTTTTTTTTAGACAGAATCTTACTCTGTTGCCCGGGCTAGAGTGCTGTGGCGTCATCTTGGCTCACAGCAACCTCAAACTCCTGGGCTCAAGCGATCTTCCTACTTCAGCCTCCCGAGTAGTGGGACTACAGGAATGCTCCACCATGCCCGGCTAATTTTTTTCTATATTTTTAGATGTCCAATTAATTTCTTTCTATGTTTAGTAGAGACAGGGTCTCACTCTTGCTCAGGCTGGTTTTGAACTCCTGACCTTGAGTGATCCACCCACCTCGGCCTCCCAGAGTAATAGGATTATAGGCATGAGCCACTGCGCCTGGCCTGGATATAGTGTTTATTGATCTCTTAAGGACATTAATGGTGAGGGTTTTTTTTGTTTTTTGTTTTTGTTTTTAAAGCTTTGTTTCATTGCTTAGTCAATATTCTCCAAGTTGTTTTTCTGTATTATTGTTTTGGTCTCAGTGTTTCTTTATTTGTCTCTTAGAAGGAAATATTTAAATAGGTACTTAAGAACAGAAGCTATGTCCCAGGTAACTGACAGACAAGATGGTATTTCTTACTAAATACTATCTTCAAATGTCTGGTACTCCTTGGTCTCTAGTCATAGTTTTATGAGTGTAAGACACCTAAATACTACTTGAATCCTTTGTACATTGATAGGGCTTACAGATGTTGGATTTCATTGCAAGTTTATCTGCCTTTATTTTACTTGGGAAAATTAGGGACGGTTAGTATCATTAGGTCTTTCTTCTTAGTCTGTCAGATTCCCCAGAGAAGATGCTTCCAATCTCCTGCTTGGTATCAGAGAACTTCTGTTTACCAGTGTTCTGTGAGCTAAGTTAGGGAGGATGGCTTGAGTTCTCTGTATTCATTATATCAACCTACTCTTAATTCCTATTTCCAGTATGACGTTCTTGCTCCAAAGTGGCAAGAACACTATGCATGTTGTGCCCTAGTCCAGAGACTTCTCCAAAGACTAAATTATTGTTCTGCTGGGATGAAAGAGAATTACCATCTTGGTTGGTGTTGGGGAGGGAGAGGTCTTGGTATCTACTTCTTATACAGATATTCTACCATGCTTCCTTTTTTTTTCTTTTTCTTTTCTTTTTTTTTTTTAGTCCCACCTTCATTCTCACTTCCAGAGGTACCTGGAACCTAAATCTTTGGGGTATGTTTAGTGTAAATGGAATTGCTTCTGTGCTTTCCCTGCTGCTAGTGTAGTATCAGCTCCAGTCAGCCTTCCGGCTTCTACACTTTTGTTGCTGTCTCTCCTCATCTTTGTGAAAATCCCCTTACTGTTATTTTAATGCACTTTTCAAACAAGATAGAGCTTAATATGTTGATTCTGCTATCCTTAACAAAAAGTCTACTCTGCCCTTTTTTCCTTGGTCATGGGTGAGTTGTGTGATTTGTTGGAGGTGTCAAGTATGTACTACTGTATGTTAGTGGAGAAAATATTTTTATTTTTCTTTAGATTAAGAGACCATAAGGGATCTTAACCATTTACATGTTTTTATATGTAGTAGAGGTCAGAGTCATTACTAAAAAACCGTCATTTTGCCCTTAACAAAGTACTTTTGCTTTAACTATTATAGGTTCGTTTTTCCAGTTTGGCGGCAGCACTACAAATTTCAACTTCACAAACAATAATCCATCAGGAGTGTTCACATTTGGTGCAAATCCTAGCACACCTGCAGCCTCAGCCCAGCCTTCAGGCTCAGGGGGCTTTCCTTTTAACCAGTCTCCAGCAGCATTTACATTGGGGTAAGAGAACTTTTGTTGCAATGGAGAATTTACATTGGTAAGAGTGTGTGCATGTGTGTGTTTTGTTTTTAAAAGTCACCAAGATGCAATATAGTTTTGATAAAATCATATGTTTTCCAACATCAATTTACCATATTACAATTTGGTGGATGATATTATAGCCTGAGAAAAATAGCAGTATAGTGTGTGTGCTAGGTATAGCATCAAATGTGTTTACCAATGTCTTTTTTTCCCCTCCTTGTTACTGGTCATATTAAATGTTTTGATTCTGAAATTTTGCTCTGGGCATTGTGTCACATTATAAAGTTTTTAATTTTAATTACCCACAGGTCAAATGGGAAAAATATGTTCTCTTCTTCTGGAACTTCAGTTTCTGGTCGCAAGATTAAGACTGCTGTTAGACGCAGGAAATAAAGGTCACATTGGTGTTATACACAAGGATCTTAACAACAGCTGGTGCCCTGCTTTCAGATACTGGATTGTGCTATGTGATGGGGTTTTCTGAAGTCAGATCTGCCTAAGGACTTCTTTAGTTTTTGGAATTTTCCTCCTTTCTCTTTCTTTATGGAAGCCCCGTCCCCACCTCACCCACCCTCTTTTAAAAAAATAATAGCTAGACTGGTGACTGATTCTTCAGCAAAAATATTTTATGATCCAGCAGATTATTCACTGATTTGATGTAGTCTGGCTGTACCCAGGAATGGAGCCTGCACGGCAAATGGCTTTGTATAGAACTTCTTTGTCTGCACCACTATATGCGTTGATAAGCATTTGTGGAATGCATTGAAATTGTAATTATATCTGAGGAATTCTGTATAGATTAGAATTCTGTATAGATTAGAGGATGTTGAAATGAATGATTTCTATGCCGAGTTTGTGCTGGTGTATGTGTGAAATGAGTGAGTTGGGTGTATTGTGCACTAAAATTTTCTGATAGAGGAAGCCTGATTAAAGAATGGTCCATGCTAAGGACTTGTTAGATCTAGTTCATTCTCCATTTAATAATTATATGCTATTTCTATATTTTCATTCTTCTATCACCTGTCTTGCCTTTTTCATTATTTTATTATGAAACTTGTGTAAATACAATTTTGTTTCTGTACTTTTTTGGCATAACATAAATCTGTGAACTTGAAATTTGAATTTTATGTTAGAAATTTTTTTGTTGTTTAGTCTTGTCTCAGATTTTATTATGTAAATCCCATTATTCAAAGTTGCCTAAATCCATTTAGAAATCTTTAAAAAAAAATTGGGGATTCTTAAAGTTGAATTTATTGGCTTTTCTGATCCAGTTTTGTTTGGACCAAAAACCAGTATTGTACAAAGTATTAAGCATATATTTTTATATTTACTGAAATGGACTGTGGTGACTTTGGATAATAAGGAAAAGTTTAATATTAAAGCCATGTTTATTACAGTATAATTAACATGTTAAACCATGGGATAAATGCCATCAATAAAAAATTATGACATACTTTTTGTTCTAGTTTTAACTCATTATGGAGGTATCCAGTATTAATGGGAGGGGCCTTTTTCAAATAAAGGGTTAACAGTGGACAATTAGAAGATAAATTCCAAAGAATTAAGTGATTTCATGTCTAATTTGCACATACATTTACGTACCTTTTTTAAAAGTTGAAAATAAACACACACAGCCATTTCTGTTTGTACTTGTATCTTCTTGGTAGATGACTAGAACAGTGTTCATTGACCAAGTTCTTGGAGATACATGCCTAAAGCAGTTCACAAAAACTGCAGTGGCCCGTTAGTATACAGTTGTCCCTTGATGTATACACTAGGGATTATTCCCAGGACATGCTCGTATCCCGTAATACCAGAATCTGTTCAGAACTTGAGTATGCAAAATGTCAGCCCTCCTTATATCCATGTTTTATATTCTGTGAATACTGTTTTTGATCCACGTTTGGTTGAAAAATATCTGTGTGTAAGTGGGCTGCCTGTGCAGTTCAAATCTGTGGTGGTCAAGGGTTAGCTGTGATTTCTTTTGAATTATTTTGCTGCATTATTATTATTATTATTTAGATTTTTCCTGTGGTTCATTAAGAAACTCTTGGAGCAGCATTTGATAATTTTATTTTTCAGTTTGCACACGTATTTCATGCTCACTTTTAATTTGCTTAACTTCTGGTTGGTTTTATGTTTAAATTCAAAACTTTAAAATGTTTAGGAGCTTTTTTGTGCTTCCAATAAAAAGATATATGTATTTTTTTTTTTTATCTGAGCTCTCATAGGCCATCATCAAATGGTTAGGGGTAGAAATTTATATTTATAGTTACTTTATTAATAATACACATTTGACACTTGCTTATTTGGGAGGCAAGTGGTAGTGGTGAAGCTGGAAGAGGTAACTGGAAATCTGTGTCTTATTGCTGAGAAGTTAATGCCTAACTACCTTACAGGTTAGTTCTTAGCCACTCTCTAGATGCATATGGTTGGGAACTTTGCTACTTTCTCTAAAAATGTGCTAGAAATGTTTACTTCTATTTAGTACTCTTTTTAAAAAACAAGTTACTGAAAACCATACTCAAGTTGGCTTATGTTAAAAATGGAATCTTTTTGTCCCCCAAACTGAGAAGTCTACAGGACTATATTCAGAATTTGGAATCTTTTCCATTTTCTTGGGATACCAACCTTAAACCTGTCCTTCCTCAGGTTCAGCAGAGGGTATCTCCTTATTGCACTGATTCAGGCTATAGACTCACCACTAATCCACTCCTCACGACTGTAACTGCTCCTTTGTAACGGCACATAACTATGCTTCACACACCAAGTGAATTTTTTTTTTAATTTCAGCATATTATGGGGGTATAAATGTTAAGGTTACATATATTGCCCATGCCCTCCCTCCCCCGAGTCAGAGCTTCAAGCGTGACCATCCCGCAAACGTTGCACATCTCACTCATTGTTTGTATATACCCATCTCCTCCACCTCCCACCCGCCCTACACCAATAAATGTTATTCCTATATGTCCACTTAGGTGTTGATCCATTAATACCAATTTGCTGGTGAGTACATGTGGTGTTTGTTTTTCCATTCTTGAGATACTTCACTTAGTAGAATGGGTTCCAGCTGTATCCAGGAAAATACAAGAGGTGCTATATCACCGTTATATCTTAAAGCTGAATAGTACTCCATGGTATACATATACCACATTTTATTAATCCACTCATGTATTGATGGGCACACAAGTGAAATTTGAGGGCTGTTTGTGTAAGAAAGGGAAACGTGTTGGAAAGAAAACAATACAAGTCTACTTCTCTTGGTGGGCCAGTAAGGAATTTTTAATAGAAAAGACTCTTTGAAGGAAAGTCATGCAGAAAGTTGAATTGATAGGTATGTTCTCATAATTTGGTTGACTGACTAGCAGATCAGTGGTCCTTACCGAATGTACTGTCAGCATTACTTGTGAGATGCGTCAGATATATGGTCCAGGACATCATTGCCAGAGATTCACACACTGGGACTGGATAGAGTCCACAAATCTGCAATCTGCACCATTAAATAAGCACTTAGAAGATTTCTGACGCACTTATGTCCAGGGATATCACTTTTAAGCAAAGTGCTAGTTGGTTTTGAGTAATTACAATTCCAGGCATTAAGACAAAGTGCAATTCAGTTGAATGTCTTTTAGCTGCTTATTACTATGTTGTGAATTCTAAATTGCTTATTCATGTAATTAGTATTTTATTTGAAATTGTTGAATTAATTTTAACAATTTGTAACCAGGCCACACACTCCCTTGTTTAGCCAGGGAATAACTTGTGTTTGCTTTAATTTTCTTAGCATGTCATTTTCTGGGCCTGTTTCAAGTTTGAAATTCAATGGAAATTTTATAAAGGTTAGTCTGTATGTTCAATAGAAACTGGTGAATTTCATACAGTAAAATTGAGAAAATAGGGGTATTGGGTCTAGCTACACACACCAGCTGCATGACTATGTCAATCTGAACTGTCATTTCCCTACAATATGGGGCAACTTTCATAAACTTGCTGAAAAAGTCCACTTTAGTTCCAAAATGCACATGATCCACAGGGCCGTATTTTAGCTACACTCAAGTTTATCCTTTGTCTTTGCCTTTCTTGCAGAACCTGTTGTTTTGTGTCCTGCCCTTCCCCTCTGGACTTGTTCATAAAGGTTAGAATAGGAAAGGCTTTTAAAGGTAGAACTTGGTTTGAATTGCCTAGCTAGGTCATTTACTAGCTGAGACTTAACATCTTGCATGGTGGTTGTGATGCTTAACAATTATTACAGGGACTGGCTTAGTTTACAATTAAGCTTAGTTCATGCACAGGTAATTTCTGAGTGCATTTAATAAATGAATATAAATATAAAATAAATATATCCCTAAAAGTGGACGATTTGTCATAGACCTCTTTCCAAAAGTATTCCTGTTTATTACTGCTGTAGCCACTGGAAAAGCTGTATTTGGAAGCAAGGTCTGAGGAGAATCCAGGTCAAAACTTAAAGAAATACATAAAACACAGATGCATAGGTGACTAAGTATTTATTGAGACAAAGAATACAAATTGGTGGCTTACAAATTATTAAAAATAGAATGGTGAATTTTATTCATACGTGGGCCATCAGATACTGTTTGCAGGTCAAACCCTGCTGCAATGAACCGCAAGGAAATATATACACACATAGTTTGAAATGAACTTTACCCAGGCAAGCAGGTGATAAAGACTGACCTTTGGTATTGGGGGTGGGGAGAATGGCAAGTAATTGAAATGGTACTCATTACGGATCTTTAGAAATATTGTTATGTAAGCATATTCTTCAAAGAAACAGCCTGTTTAAATAGGGACAAGAGTAGAATGAAAACATTAATACCATTATCTACCTGAAAAAGCCCTTTATTCACAAGTAGTATAATTTTCAACTCCTTTCTACCTTCCCTTTGCTGGAAATATTTATAAACACACAAGCCATTGAAAGGAAAAATCCTTTCTTTTTACTATCACTTGAAACAATAAAAAACACTAATTTGGTAATTTGGAAAAAGCGGCCCTCAACTATAATGCGTTTCTTTCTAATCGTAAATACTTGGGTGAAATCGGGAGGTTAATGTTTAGATAGAAACAAGTAACTACTAAACCAGTGGTAGAGAAGTATCAGTTGGGCAATACTTTTTATAATACTGACAAGTGAAGGCTTACTATCCAAAAGTGTTGGTTTTATTTCTATGATCAAAAAGTAGTTTAAAAGCAGGGTTTGCTGTCACTTACACTTACCTTCCTAGGGCCTACCTTCTGGCTCCAACCTGAACATTAGTATGCCAGACTTTTCTCAAGGTGCACTAGCCATTCCGGACACTTGTAGGCGGTGAAGGGTACTGAGATTTTCTGGATGCCTAAATTAACTGCCAGGGCTGTAGCTTAACTTAGGGCATGCTTATTGAAAGTATTCTTACTCCCCTTGAATCCTAATCTTTGTTCCCTTATTACTTATCTTGTTAAAGTGATGAATAATGTTTGCACTAAAAGAAAGTTGAAGACAACTTTCTTTTTGCCTTTTCAGGCTACAGCTTCAGCATGAAAATTATACTTAAGACACAGAAAATCAGGATAAGTGAAATATGCTAAATAGAAAAAAGTTCTGAAAAGGAGACTCCACTCAACCCCAAGAAAAATATGTGGTAGTAAGGCCTGGCTCCCTCTTCCCTCGTTGTTCTGTCATTTTTTTTTTTTTTTTCAAACTTTGGTAATCAAAATCTCTTTTCCAAACTGAATTCATAAATAGAAACACTTGGGTTTTGCTATAAAGATAAAATAATACTTCCATGTATCTTATAGGACTATGTACTTGAATCCATGGTTGGATCTGAATGAACCTACATAGATATTAATCTGAATGATTCATGCATAGCAAATGTGTAATATTTTAAGTATAACAAAGTAAACTGGACCACTTGTTTGCTTTTGTTTTACTGTATTACATGAATATAGCTTAGATGGCAAACCATTCAATTATCTGACCAGAAATTATAAACCAAAGATGTATTCTGGAACTACATTACTGAAGGACATTTCAACTTGAATTCCCAACCAGTGGCCAAAGTAGTGTACACCAATGTTAGTGTCCATATACTACTAAAGTGCTAACTTTATGTAACCCTTCCTAATTTCTAGTCTAATTAAAAAAATTAAAGATTTTTCTTTCCTTTTTTCTTAAAAACTGTGAAGGGCCATAATACTAAATCTTCCCAGAACGAACAAGTGAATGATCTGTTTAGTAAGTACACTGACATACTTAATAGGGTTTCTGTGAAGCTGGATTTAATATAAAATTATTTTGAAAAACATGGTTTATGAAATTTTATATTTTAAAAAGAATAAGAACATTGTTAAAGTTTCTGTAAACATTAAATGTGATTATCTATTTTCACAGTTTTAAATGTCAAAGAAAAACCCACTTTAAAAATTGATAGTGATAATAGATGTCTTGTATTTCCTATTAAATTTAAGATCAAGAACAATGCCTAGATTGATCCCTTAAGCAATCTAATTTTGAACTGCAATTTAGTGTTTGTTCTGAAAAAAAAAATATATATCAGAGATGGAGAAAATACCTAAGAACCCAATAAAACGTAAACTATAAATAGTGCAGGTATATCTCAACACATGTAACTGGGGCATCCAACAAAAACACACACACATAAAACCCAGAATGTTCAACAGAAGAATATTTTGTTTCAACAGAAGAATAAAGGTGGTAATACACAAAGTATTACTTTGCTTAACGTTTCCCACAAAACTTAATCCCTAATAGGCCCAGAATGAGCTTAAAGAACCTAGAATAATATCTGGAAATGATATTTTCCCTTCTTTAGAGAGAACAGTTCATAATGGGAAAATAGCTAATATTTCACAAGCTACTAGTATTTTGAGTAAATCATGAGATATTAAGATTTTTTATTTAACTCCTTGATGTTTCAACAGTTATGGAAGTATATAAAAAAGTAGTATGTGAATATGCTGTATATAAATAGAAGTTATATTCAGAACACTGAAAAGCACTAATACTTTCTTCATGCTGCACACATACTGGGAATATTGTTTTACAGTAAATATGCAACAATGTGATGGAAGTAATTTTTCTCCACATATTTATAGTTTGATTTAGGGTGCTGAAAACACTTGCACATGAATTATAAGTTAAATTTACAGTGAAAATTTACTCCCCCCCCCATTAAAAGCAATCACTAACTTACCTTTTGTTTAAAAGAGTCAATGATAATATAGCAATATGACTTAATACTTTTTCATCATCATTAAAAACCTGCCCCCAAATATATGTTCAAGCATTAAGAATAGTTGTAAAAGTTACATCATTACCGCAGTGAGCTGCAGTACAGATTGGAAACTTCAGGTAAGGGAACTGCTAGGCCTGACTCACTTGTCCCTTTCTCTTGCAGCTAACTCACTACCCTCCTGGGATGGGAGATAATTCAATTATCCAGTTTGTGTCCCCAATCCCTCCCCTCCAAAAACAAAGACAATTTCCCTAGGAAGCATAAACTAAAAGATGAACTACGTAGGTGTTTATAAAACACAACTGGACATTTTTCCATCCTTTTGGGATAAACCAAAGTAAATTTTTAAAGTTTCATTTGGAGATTTCAAAGCTGAAAATGCTGTCAACAAATTCTAATGCCTTAGATCTTAAGAAAGTATATATTGTCCGTTGTCGATTATAAAACCACTTGCCTTCTTTTTGATCTAAAAATTTTAACACTTGAATTTAACAGGTTTTTCTTCTGGAAAAGTTCTTTGGCATTCAAGTAAAATCAATACTTTCAGAATAGTCAGCTGCATCACACTACAGTGACTGCTTTAATTTCTAAATCATCAATTAATGTAACCCAGGGATACTGATGGCCTTGATACATAATTTAGTCTTGTCATTATTCCATAAAGTGTGGAATTCAGGGTTTTTTTGAGCATCATCTGACCCCATTTCTTTTTACCACAATGGTTCCTGCTACAATGTCATAGGCTGTTCGATTATGCTGAAAAAACAGCAGTGTGATGAAAGCAGGGAAAAAAGAAGCAATAGAAAAATTCTTGATCAAAGCTCGTATAGTGGACCTAAAAAATTAAAGCAAAAATATCAGGTAAGTTGTACATCAACCACATATAGATTAATGGTATTCCACCAATTCAAAATATGTATGTAAAACATATATTCAAAGTGTAGTTGAGAGAATTTTTACCTCTGATATTTGAGTTATTTTCAAGTAGCACTATATCATCATCAAATCTCCTGGACTATTTCTAAAGATTTCATCAACATTAAAGACCTTAGAACTTTTAACATGAGTGTGGGCTAAGAATCCAGACCAGTTGAATTCAAATCCATCTTCTAATTACTAGTGTTCCATATGTGCACAAAGTGGATAACGGTATCTATCTTATGAGGCTGTTAGGATTAAATTAGTTAATAGATATGCAGTGTTATTAACAGTGATGGTATACAAGAAGGGCTCAATAAACGTTAGCCACTCTTTTATTAAAAGAAGTAGCTAGGATTATAACCACAAAATTTGCAGCAAAATCGAGGCTTCTTCTAGAGTCACTTGTTCATATTTCTTGATATAACAATCTAGCTCTGAATCATTCTGGCAACAATTCTAGCCAATATCTTGTTTGGCTCAACTGATTACCACCCACTCAAACTCTACAACTTCCATTATCACTAGTTGGACCTTCCCCTGGAGCTAGATGCCAACAGCTAGCCATGAGCACTGAAAGTAATACAAGCTCTACTGCTTAAGAACAGGAGTGGGGTTCATGAAGGCATAGCTGTCAAAACTCTTACCACAAATTCAAGATGGAATTATGGTAGGTATTACCAAATGGAGGCTCAAGTCAGGTTAATAACTGACCAATGTCCACAGATCTAGAGGATAGGAAAGCTGGGCATGGAACACTGACACAACATTAATGCCCAAATCATCCTCTCATTATTATGACTTGTATTTCATAAAATGAACATCTTGAAAATGTATACTGAACGGGGGTGGGGGGAGTCTACAATCATATAACACAACTGAAATAAACACTCAAACTTTACATTGTAAACTTAATAAATGAAAGCCTGTCTAATAACAAACCATTAAGAAGAAAAAAGCATACCAATACTCTAAAACACTATATCAAATGCTATCAATTGTGAATTACAGTGACTATTATACTTAAAATGTATTATTTTCATAAACATATAGATTAAGCTAAGAAAAGGACTTACGTCGTAATGCTAACATTTGAGGAAGGGATCACTAACACCCGACTTGGTGCGATAAGTACTGATGTATCACATGTCACAACTCGAAGCCCTAGCAGGAACTTCCCTGGGGTCGCTCCACCTGCTCCCCAAATGCAAATTATCTAAGGAAAGAAAGGACAATTTAAAACAATTTACTAGCTCAACTACACCAATTTTAAAGGTAAGTTGTCCTACCACATTATTTCATGTTTTAACATTTTAAGTTGAAAGAATTGCATAGAATATTCAAATATTAACCATTTAATATGTTTCTATAGGTCTTTAACATGTTCAATACCACAGATGTCTACTGTAATATTTCTCTATAACCTATTATACTTTTCAGCAAATTGTTTCTATGGAAAAATATATCTCAAATTCCTCAACCAACTTACAAGTATATTTTTTGGACCACAATCTGTTTATGAGTGGAATTGTATTTGAATTCCTAAGACTAAAAAATATTACAAAGAAATTATAAAATGTCTCACTTCCAAAAGTTGTTTTTTTAATGTTATTAAAGAAAATTTGGAAAAAATAGAAAAGCAGAAGGAGACATTTAAAAAAATGCATGATTATAAATTTCTACTACTTTTTTGTCTTGGGCTGATAATCTAAAATTGTTAAATATTAATATTTGCTGAAGTTAGTAGCTTACCTCATAGAAACAAACTAATAATCTGTATATAAGAGCCACAACCATCATTTTCTGCAAGTCTTCCATTGATGTGTCTTCATCTATTTCTTCTATTATATAATGCATAGCGAACTTAGATATATCCCTATACAAAATAATAGTTTGTGGTTATAAAGAATTAGTTATCAGAACAGTTGCACTGTTTTTTTTTTCATTAGTGTAAGTCATAAATTGTAATTGAAATTCTAAACTAATCTTTAGGTTCCTAACCATCTAGTTTCACAAAACATTCATTAGCATATTCAACAAATAAGCAGCATTATCATAAGCAGGCATTGTACTAGCCCTGTGGACAGAATGGTGAATGAATTCAACATGGTTTCTGCTTTCATGGAAAACAGAATAAATAAGTATCAGTAATAAAGTGGGATGAGAACTGTGATACTATGGAAACATATACCAGATACATTTAACCTTGTAAAAGCTTCTCAGAAATGACATTTTAAGCTAGGATCTGAAGAATGAAGAAAAGTTAGCCAGGCTAAGAAGGGGAAGAAAGTTCCAGAGAAAGGGAACAGGAGAGAAAGCCTTAAAGCAAGAAAGTATGTAAGGGAAGCTGAAAGCCGTTTGGTGTGGCTCAAATATTAAGTGTGAGAAGTTACAGTAATTAAGAAATAACGGCATCTGTTAAACCAGATGATGAAATTCAGACTTTATCTTGTTGGCAATGAGAAACCACTGAAGGGTTTTAAGTCAGGAGAAGGGCAGAATCAGAATTTATGGATCACTTTGGCTTTATACCAGAGACTTGACTGAGATAAAACAGGAGAAAGGAGACAGAGTTACCACTTAGAAAACTCCTGCTATAATCCAAGCAAAAGATGACAGTAACTGTACTAGGGAGAAGTAATGATGAGAGAGAAGGTGGTGGGAGGAGCAGGAAGGAATCACAGTAACACTCAGGTTCCTGCCAAGAGTCCTGAAATTTGACCACATGGGTTTGTATCTTAACTCTGTCACTTACTACTTTCGTAACTTTTTAAATTCTGGGCTTAAACTTCTCATAAACCCAAATTTCAAACTCTATAAAATGGAAGTATTAACCTCTGCCTCATAGTGCTTTTAAGAATTAAAAAAGAATTCACATGAAGAGGTGAGCTCAATGCCTAGCACATAGAAAGTGCTTAGGAAGTGATAACTGTTAGGATAAGTGATAACTATTAGGATTATAATTAATCTGAAAGGAGGATTATTCAAATAAATGCCTCATTTTACAGTTCACTTGGGACTTGTCTGATAGTATAAGCAATCCCATTTGGAAATGCCATCTAGTTGATTATTAATGACTCACCTATCAAAAGCTTTTGTGTCTCTGTGTTTAAGGACTCTACAAGGTAGTAAAAGGAAAATCAGTTCCTGGCCTAAGAAAATAGTTGAATAAAATCAAACCAGATTTGGAGGCTCCTTTTATCCGCTTTTGATAGGTGTGAATACCACACATCTTATAGAATTTATTAAGAGTCTTTTTCTCCTTTGTAGTTATTTCTTAAAACAAAACAATAAATCTGACAAAGCTCTTATAAAGAAATCTTGACAGTGGCACACTGATTATACATACAATCATTTGCAGGCATGATCAAAATTTAACAAAACAAGATCTCTAAACAGAAATTAAAACATTTCTGTAAAAGTCCTTAACTTACTTTATTCCACTGAGGTGCATAATACTTAAGACAATGGTTGCTTTTATAAAGAAGAGAATAAAGAAATCCACCATCTCTGCCATAAATCTGTGGGCCAAGGATGGAATAACATACTCTCTGCCTGTTAAAAAAAAAAGGGGGGAGGTTAGGAAAACTAATCATTTCACATAGTCCTTACAATACAAGTCGGGTAATGAATGGGGAAAATCAAGGTACAACTCAATAATAAATAATCTATAATCTTACAACAGCAATCACTGATATTGATTCTACCAAGAGTACATGTTACTAAATATAGCAACACTACTGCACTATTTACTGAACTGCTTAAAGCTTGCTTTCAATGCCTTGATGTTTAAAAACTGATTTCACAGATAAATTTGATTAGGGTACCCAATACATGTCACTAGAAACTCTCATGAGGAGGATCCAGGTGATCACATCTAAATGACACAAAATTAAATGTTTTAATAAAAATCAAGGTTAAGTACAGACAAGTAGTATAAAATAAATCCCTGTATTTCTCCCCTATTCTTTTAGTTTGCTTTGCTTTCTATAAAATAAACTCAATAATTATCAATTTTGACTGGGATTATACTCAGGCATCAGCTAGTTTTTGTCCCATATATCCGGGGCTGAATAAATTAAACAAAAAGTTTAATAAAAAGTCAGTAAACCAAAGAATGTAACTAAATAAAAATATTCTAGTTTCTATACAGAAGTAAACAATTAGATAATATACAAGATCTGTAAGCCATGGCCCAATCAAAGCTTCCTAACTCCATCTGTATTCAAGTAAATCTCCTTTTATATCCCTTCAGTTCCACTGCCCCTAAACGGCCAATGTCTGGATTATTTCCAGACTATATCAGTCAAGCCCCTACAAAAGTGGATTTGCCATGTGGGAGTTTAGCCTTGGAGCTTTCTCTCCAGAGCATGGAGATCAAGGTAAGAGGATGGCTTGAAGAGCAAAGATTTCTTTACATGTGGAAATAACCAGTCCCATGAGTAAGGGAATCAATTCGGAGTGCCAATTCTAAAGGACGAAGAAACTGCACTGCCCCGTACATTTTAGGAATTTAAGGCTGGACAAACGATAGCTGATGCACACGGGGGATCACTAATCAGAGTGGCAATTACAGATTTAAAAAGTGTGCCCGCTCTACCCCGCAGGCGGTTCGCCGAAGACCCTTACGCTCCGCTCAACCTCTACCTCGCGCTTCTCACCTGCCTGCCGCCCGGTCTCGCTCGGGGTTCGCGAAGGGGCTGCGGATCCTACCCTCGTCACTGGAGTGGCGCGGACCGATCCTTGCACGTGAGGGGCCCGGGGTCCAAGACCAGCGACTGGAGCAGGAGCGGCGATGCCCGTGGCCGCCCCGGGGTCAGGCCCCGCGGCCGCGGCGCTCAGGAAGTAGAAGGGGTTGTAATAGCCCAGCTGGGGCGGCGGGGGCCCCGCAGCCTGAGGAAGCGCCGCGCCGCCCGAGGGGTAGGTCGCTGGGGGCGCGTGGGGGCTGCAGTAGGCGGGGAAGGTGGCTAGGCCGCTGTGCCAGGTGAGGTAGCCGCAGTAGGACTGCCACAGCCACTCGTGCACCTGCCGGGAGTACTCGCGAGCGCTCAGCCGCGACGGCCTCTCCCGCGGAGCGGCGGCCTCGAGCGCCTCGCAGCCCGCCGGCTCCTGCAGCGCCGCCCCAGAGCCGGCGGCCGCCTCCCCGCGCTTCCTGAGCTCGCTCGCCGGCCCCGACTCCTCGGCGGCGGTCGCGAGGCCGGGGGCTGGCGGCCGGCCCGGGGCCTGGGGTTCAACCTGGGGCCCAGCCCGGGGGCACGGGGCGGCGGCGGCGGGAGGGCCTCTCAGGGAAGGGACGGGCTCGTGGTCCCCTCCGCCGTCGTCCTGCCCGGGAGGGCGGCCTCGGGCTTCCTCGGGCCCCTCTGCCATGTCGCCTCAGCAGCACCCTCCGCGGTACCTGTCACTGCGCCGTCTCCCTCCCCCAGTGGCCCCTCCCCAACGGCCCCGTCGCCACCGCAGCAGCCGCAGGCGTCAACAATCCACCACCGGAAGCGGAAACCCCGCCCCCAGGAGCGACGCCGGCCGCTGGGCGGAGCCGGGCGAGGAGGGCCCGGCGGTGGGGCTGCCCGCCCTGGTCTGGCCCTGGTCTGTTGTCGGATAGTCGCTGGCTTGCTTCTTGTTGGGTCCTGAGTGTCCCTCCTTCCCTGTACAGTTTTAATGAAGTCTAAGGCCCAAGGCCTCTGTAGATGTCCCGTGGGGCTGGAGCTAGGTTGTCGGGGAGAAACTGAGGATGGGCAGGGTTTCCCAGAGGTCCCAGGGTCAGCGCTGCCTGGGTTTTGGTGGTTTTGGTCTCCAGGTGCGGGGCTTGCTGTGTCTGCCGGTATCCATCCCAGTTAACCATCTGTACTCCAGAAGGTGATACAGGACGCGTCTGTCCCCTTAGAAGATAAGAAGTTAAAAGTCAGACTAAACTGGGACACATATTAACATATTCCTACTACTGACAGGCTTATAATCAACTTAAGGATATAGGAAAGTATATTAAAATATAAATATGTGGGGCGCTATATATAATTCAGAGGAAGAGGGCATCATGAGTACTCCACAGTCCTGGGATATGACCCGGGCCTTACGTAACAGAAAATAAAGGAAAAGACACCTAAGGTTGAGACAATGAGTTTGAAGAAAGGCACAGTTCTGCTGGAGCAGAAGGCTTGTGTCTGCAGAGGTGGACAGAGGACCTACAGGGGACAAATGCTGTGGAAATATTTGTTAATGATGATGCTGTTGGGAACAAGGGAAAACTTTCCCTTCACCCTCTGAAGGTTTACTGAAAGTCACCGACAAGAGCCAGATTAATAGGAGAAAAGGCACACAAATTTATTTGATCATAGTTTTACGTGATATAGAAGCCTTCAGAATGAAGACCCAAAGATACAGGGCAAATTGTCTATTTTTATGCTTAGGTTCAACAAAGTATGGACAGCCATGTAGAAATATGACAGGACAAAAGGGTCTGATCTAATGTTAATAGACCAAGTGAGGAAACCTGGCAAGCCCTGTCTATCTAGATTCTCTTGGCCTCTCTGAGCATACGTTCCTTCTTTCTTCCTTCCCCTGGGCGTGGGGCATGACCTTCTCTGCAATGGGGGTCTTATTACCTATAGTCAAACAAGGTAGGTCAGACAATTTCTTTATGGCCAGTTTTTACACAGAAAAGCAAGGGGGAAGCTAGGGTAATATTTTTAAGCTTCATGGCTGGCTTGAGGGGAAAGGGGTTCAGCTTTCTATGACCTATAGAGGGAGGGATTCATAAGGGAGAGGGATTCTAGTTTCTATGGCTAGCCTTGGGGGACAATGGGATGGAGAGACAGGAGGGCAGGAGAAGGTCAGAGAAAAACTTGTACTTCTGAGCCCTCCATTTTGGGCTATTGCTTTCTGAGTCCCAACAGTGACCAGAATCATTTTTTAATTTTACTCTGAAAGATATAAAACCCATAACTTTTGCCTGTAAGAAGCTAATGATCTCGGATCGTTTCAGCTCAGAAGTTCGAGACCAGCCTGAGCAAGAGCGAGACCCCATCTCTATTATAAATAGAAAGAAATTAATTGGCCAACTAATATATATAGAAAAAATTAGCCAGGCATGGTGGCGCATGCCTGTAGTCCCAGCTACTTGGGAGGCTGAGGCAGCAGGATTGCTGGAGCCCAGGAGTTTGAGGTTGCTGTGAGCTAGGCTGACGCCACAGCACTCACTATAGCCTGGGCAATAAAGTGAGACTCTGTCTCAAAAAAAAAAAAAAAAAAAAGAAGCTAATGATCTGATGGGGAAGGACTTTCATGAAGCACTTGAAAACCTATTTAAGAATTCAAAATAAGGGAAAGATTATGGTGGCCTATAGCTAGAAAGGTTTATCCTTATAAATTTGGTTTTAAAATCACCTATGAGAAAGTAATGTTCAACAAGTATTCTAAGTTGGAGTGGGGAGACAGGAGAAACCGGAGCAAAAAAATGAAAACAGCTTGGAATGAGTGAAATATTGTGATTACTGGAGACATGGACTTTGCTTTGAATACCACTCTTTATGTCGCACCTGCACAGTGTCACTGTAAAGACATAAATAAAATAAGACCGTGGTCCTCAACCTCTGGGCCACAGAACAGTACAAGTCTGTGGCCTGTTAGGAACTGGGCTGCACAGCAGGAGGTGAGCAGCAGGCCAGCAAGGGGAAACTTCATCTGTATTTACAGCCGCTCCCCATAACTCACATCACTGCCTGAGCTCTGCCTCCTATCAGAACAGTAGCAGCATTAGATTTTCATAGGAGTGAGAACCTTACTGTAAACTGTGTATGTGAGGGATCTAGGTTGCACATTCAATATGATAATTTAATGCCTGATGATCTGAGGTGCAGCTGAAGTGGTGATGCTAGTTCTGGGGAGTGGCTGCAAATGCAATGAGTTTGAATCATCCGGAAACCATCGCCCTCTTACTCCCGTCCATGGAAAAATTGTCTTCTGTGAAAACAGTCTCTGGTGCTAAAAAGGTTGGGGACTGCTATTGTAAGACATGAAAGTGCAAAATAAATCAGAAAAAGAAAAACTCAGGAATGAAGTAACAGAACTTGGGAAAGAACAGAAATAAAAGAAAAAATGATTTCAGAAAAGAGAACTAAAATAGAAGGAACAAAAGAGTAAGCAAATACAATAGATGGTGCTTGAAGAGAACTGGAAGTTGAAAATGAGATTTTTTTTTAAATCAAAAAGAAATGTAGAAAGAGAAATAATTCAAGAGAAATGATAAATATTGAAGATATGCAAAGAAGATCCAACATATCTTGGATCTTTAATTTTTAATAGATTAAAAGTCCCTGATAAAGGAAACCTAAGTCAGATAACAGAATAAACACAACATATTTTAATTCAAGAAGTTTTTTTCTGAATTATATATATATGTATCATCAGATTTATATATATATATATGCACACACATATATAAACACGCACACAGTGTCACTTAACAATGAGGATACATTCTGAGAAATGCATCGTTAGGCAGTTTCATCACACAGGCAACATATAGTGTACTTACACAAACCTGGTATAGCCTACTACACACAGGGCTTATATGATAGACCTAGGCTACAAACCTGTACAGCATGTTACTGTACTGAATACTGTAGGTAGTTATAACACAATGGTAACGATTTGTGCATCTAAACATAGAAAAGGTACAGTAAAAATACAGTAAAAAGAAAAAAATGATATACCTTATAGAACACTTACTATAAAGGGAGTTTGTGGGAGTGGAAGTTGCTCTGGGTGAATCAGTCAGTGAGTGGCAAGTGAATGTGAAGGCCTAGATGACTGTACACTATGGTAGATTTTATAAATGTACACAGGTTAAATTAAATTTATTAAAAAATTTTTTTCTACTGCAACTTTTTTACTTTATAAACTTTAATTTTTTTAAACTTTAAAATTTTTTAAAAATTTTATTTCAGAATATTACAAGGGTACAAATGTTTTGGTTACATGGATTGCTTTTGTACTGCTTGAGAAAAAGTTATAAGTGCCCATCACCCAGATGGTGTACATTATACCCATTAGGTATGATTTTACCCATCCCTTTTTCCCCCCTACCACCTGAATTTTTAAAAACTTTTTGACTCTTGTAATAACACTTGGCTTAAAACACAAACACATTATAAAGCTGTACAAAAATATTTTCTTTTTTAATATTCTTATTCTATAAGCTTTTTTCCATTTAAAAATTTTTTTATTATTTTTACTTTTTAAGCTTTTTTTTGTTAAAAACTAAGATATATACACACACATTAGTCTAGGCTTATACAGCGTCAAGATCTCCAAGATGTCATTAGGCAACAGGAATTTGTCAGCTCTGTTATAATCTTTTGGGACCACCATCGTATATGCCATTCACTGTTGACTAAAACATCATTATGCAGTGCATGACGGTATACATATATATGGTTATATATGGTAATATACAATATATAATATGAGGTTTTATATGTATGTATACATATATATATAGAGAGAGCATGCGCATACTGTATATCTGAAAACACTGATAATGAACAACAAGATATATTCTAGCAAAATTACTAGACTTTACATTTTTTAAAAAGTGGCCTTAGAGGCCGGGCGCGGTGGCTCAAGCCTGTAATCCTAGCTCTCTGGGAGGCCGAGGTGGGCGGATCGTTTGAGCTCAGGAGTTCGAAACCAGCCTGAGCAAGAGCGAGACCCCATCTCTACTATAAATAGAAAGAAATTAATTGGCCAACTAATATATATAGAAAAAATTAGCCGGGCATGGTGGCACATGCCTGTAGTCCCAGCTACTTGGGAGGCTGAGGCAGCAGGATTGCTTGAGCCCAGGAGTTTGAGGTTGCTGTGAGCTAGGCTGACGCCACGGCACTCACTCTAGCCTGGGCAATAAAGTGAGACTCTGTCTCAAAAA